>DWTW01002082.1:0-11574 GCA_018246275.1 Papilio slateri
TTATATATCAGTGGTATTATTGCTTTGATTTTTTATTAATACTTATTATCTTGTCAAGTGAAAGTGTAATATGGAACAAAAAAAAACAGTGTACAGCAACTTAAACACGATATAATGAAAAAACGAAATATAATGTAAACAATAAATTAAAATTCTAAAGACCACGCACACAAAATTTCATTAAAATCGGTCCAACCATTTCGGAGGAGTTAAGTCATATACACTTTCATACTGAAATTAAAGACTGACTATCGACGAATAAACATCGTGACATATATGGTATATTTGCAAAAAAAAACTATTGCAGAAAGCAGTTTGTTCAGGTTCATTTTTTATATACCGGCTTAATGCATGGCGTGAAATTAAACTGCTTTTGCGGCGGTTTTTATATTTCCTATGATTGAAAATACCTGATATGTCGCTCCAGGAACACTGAGCTTTCGCTCCCAGTCTTTAATAAGCAGTTACGTCCTAGACCATTCACTCTAGAATGTATTATGTAAATTTTTAACGACTTAATACGAGACTTAGTATACAATTGCATTATTTAATAAATGAGCATTTGGTCCCTGATTAGTTTTTGTAATACCTTTATGATATGCTTCATTTGGTTCCATTAATACCACGTGTGTTAATGTTTTATATAAATAAAAATCAATTGTCGAAAGTATGACTGCAGAACGCTTGCATCGATTTAGCTAATCCTTTTTGTTTATAATTGTCAGGACATGGTTTGCATGAAAGAAAATGTTTGAAAATTCAACGCAAAAGTAAAAAATCGGGTTTAAAAAATATCCATCTAAAAAATATCATCGTCATTTACAGCATCGGTTGCCATGGTAATGCTATATGGTTGGTACGCTACTACGTATCATGTTTAAAAAAAAAACAACTTTTTGACATATTTTACGTATAATTCCAAGTTATTATACGCGCAATCAAGTAAAAAATTATCAACGAGGAAAATGAGAAACGAATGCGTGCGAAGCCGCGGGCAACAGCCATTATGTCTTTATATTATATCATATTTCATCACCATTTAAAGTAATAGTGATTTTGTTGATTTTAAAATACTTGATGCCATTTATAGCTGTCACACAATAAAATCTTACGTGGAATAAGAATCAAAATTATGTGTATTATATTGTAATTAGTCTGAAGGGTGAGGTGGAGGATGCTGGACCCGCCTCAGGCGCATTACTATAATATTATAACTCTGAACAACTAGAGAGATACCGACAGATTGTTAAAATTTGTATGTTTCGGCGGTTCGGGCTTGTTGAAAGAATGAATGAGAGACAGTGACTAAACAAATTTATGTTGCAAATTGAGTGGCCATGTTCTCTAAGGGGGCTCTGCTTACCCCTTTGTGTTACGGGCGTATATGCATATTTATTTTTATCTATTACATGTATAGCTAAAGTTAATAAATATATTAGAATAATGAAAACAATCTTAAACTACATGTTACAACTTATAGTCGATGATGTTAGAATCAAAATAAAAACAAAAGGTGTGAACTTGTCGTAATAAATATAGCACAAACTCGATTGCTAAACCAACTGGCCGCAGGCGATGGTATCTTAGACGGGAACGAAGTTGGGACGTGATTGGTACATAAATTATTTCCGAGTCGGCAGTTCGGCGTTCGACGGAGATGTTTATCTCAACAACAACGATCTCTCACTGATAACGCTAATCAGGACACGGCCTGCTAATTAAAGACTACCAAGAAACTTGAAACCCGTTGCAATGCCTCTGCAACTGTGAGCTCAGTATCCACTTACGCGTTTAGAATGCTCAATAGAGCGACAGTGTTAACGCGAAATGATATTTCTAAAAATTTATGACTGCACTGCATTGTATGGCTTCTTTAGTTCAATTTATATATTTCTCGTTGCTTATTTCTATTGATACAAGTTGACTATTATTTTTTACACTAACCACAACGATACTTTTTTGTTCAAACTTACTCATCGATTATGAGTCATTATATCGGAGAACCAATCAGAAAATGAAATCATTCTAATTTCCGAAGAATAAAGAATATGTTCTTTTTGACTTTTCAAGACTTGTTCATTTGGCCGTAAGAGGGTATAGTTGAACTAATATTGAGTTTTCATTTGATTTGATTATTTAATTTGGCGAAAGTACCGTAACATGTTATCTGGTAATGGAATTGTGAATGTCCATACTCATATTTATTGATTCTTCTACTTATTAAACTTCTTATCGATTCTTCTAAAATCAGTAAATTTAAAAGATTGATACGAAATGGTACACAAAATATTCAAACGGAACCAAAAAAAACGGAATTTTGTCAAAGTTTAGGGAAAATCAGTGAATTAGTAGTACTATAGTCCATGATGTCATTTAACGTTAGAATGACGTCATGGACTTGCAAGGCAATTGCTAAAATTCAATCAGTCACTGTACATTATACGTTTGTATTATAGTTTTTTTTCTAAAGAAGTACAGATGTCTTCTTGGTTTTACATTACATTTTTGTTAAGAATGTTCATTGTCTAAGTAACGTTTTTAATTTAATTTTTTACGTTGTTACAGAAGCAGCTCGAGCGTGAGGTGCCGGCGTGGCGCCAGCCTACACACGCCCGCTGATGACACAATAAATTGTGATGCTGGCACGTACAGGACCCTATAGGAAATTGCGTCCTAGAGGACGACGGAGGACGTTGTAGCACAACTAGTTTCATATTAAGTGCAAGTGCCTAAATTGTAATAATAATGTTGGGAAACCGACGTAACTTCGTCTTTAGAGTGAGTATCGTCATCAATATTGCCGTACTGCTGTATGCAGCCCTTCATCTCTCCGGCAACGGTACGCCCGGAGTCGAGTGGATGCCGATCACGGTCGACGGGTCAGAGAGGACCGCAGAATTCCGATACCTTAACAGGGACGAGGTGCGGAATGAAACGGAAACTAGGCCGGTTGAATCAAGCGTTAAGAACATCGAAGAATCCACGTCCCAGAAGACGCCTTCAACGATGGCAACGACCAATAAAACGGCCTCGAGTACAGCATCAATTGCTGAATTAGAGAAAAAACTACTTAGTATAGTGCCATCTGAACCAGAAACGACTAATGAAACAATACTCGATATTGTCGATGAGAACGCCTTGACCGACGCAACTCTAGCGCGTCTTCGGACTCTCCTCGGCTGTAACGAAAAAGATTTCCTTCCTCAAACTATACAAAAAGGTGACTTTTGGGTGCTAAAGAATTATGTGCGAGCCGACCATGGATTAATTCTATGCCATGAAACTATAACTTACACCACACATGCCGGGTTCGAGTTCCTCGACAACGTACAGCCTCTTGTTGAAAGGTAAGTAACGGTTTTAATTTATGTTAGGTCCATTTGATATCCAATTTCAACGGTTAAGTACTTCAGACTTTAAAATCTTTATAATTGAAACAATCGTTTAAACAAGCACTTTCAAGTTCACACTGAAGGTTTCTAGGTACCTAATACGGCACTAATTACAATAAAATCGAATACACCTAAATTAAATATTTTACATATAACCTTGGCATAATCATTGATATTTGGAAGCGATTCGTATTTTAGTTTGAAAACAAGATTTTCCCTTTTGCTAAAAGTAAAGGAATGCGACAAGGTTATAAAAGATTTGTAGTAAACATTATGCTAAAGAGGAGAGTTGAGGCAAACGGCATTTGCATGTTAATAGGCCGTAATCAGAATGTCGTCACGATAGTTGGGGATTCTTCGTTGAGCAACTCACTTCTGTAAATGGTACCCAGTTTCATCGTGGCCAATTTTAATTCTTGTTTATGCCGTTACAATACAACAATACAAAAATAAATATAAAATAGTTACAATAGTACATCTCTTATTTATGTTGTTAAAGACTTAATATGTAATACAATTTAAAGACATATTAATTATAATAAAATAATACAACAGCAATAAAATATTCTGAACTGGGAAATATTGGGAACAATGGTTATTCCCGTCATTAGACTTCGCAACTCTAAATCTTTGTTTCAATAACAATCTGATAGTATCTACGATCTAAAGCAATCAATGATGGTATAATAAAAAAACACAAGACTCCAAAGTTTTATAATCGTAGATCAAGAAACAAGTTCTATAAATCGCTTTTATATAACACAAATATAAATCTCTGTCTTTATTTTTTATGAGACATTTTGTCATTGTTATATCACAAAACAAATTCTTCGTACGCGTTTGATTTTGCTGAAATTTTGCAACGATGCTCTATTACGTTGCATTGAGCTGGGGCAGTTACAAAATTTCGCGCAATGACCTTTCATACTGTATGTCATCATTGTCATTGTAATGATCTCCATATTATGCAATTAAAGTCGTAGCTTGAATAACATTATGACATGCCAAAACATACCGATATGCGATTGTTTGACAAACTTGTTGGTAGTTTGATACTTTATTTTAAATAATTAGCTTTATACTTAGCATGAGATGAACTTCCTACTAATCATTTTTTCATTATAATACTATAGAAAAGACTTTTTAGTCCATCTTTCTTACCGTCCTATCTCTCTGACAGCACCATATGTTGAAATGTGTCTTTTAGTTTCGATGATACAAATATTACATAATTTTATCATTACGATCTAACTGTGGCAAAATAAAAGAATAATAAATTGGTTTTGAAATGAAACTGAATGAAAACAACGCCTTAAAACATCAAGATTGAAAATCTTTAATTTGTATAACTAGGTCTTTGCGTAAAAGAACCACGTTTGTATGCGACTACTGCCGAAGGTCGGTCGTTACGGCTAGAGGAACGCTTTGAAGTTCGTGATAAATTCGACATTAAGGTCTAATAAGCCCATTATTTATACATTACAGCATACCAAATGTTTTCGATGTCTAATCTACACCTTAGAATTTCATTATTTTTTTGTTTGTCAAATCCACAGCTCATAAATATAATTTAACATATTGACTAAGCAGTTTGAGGCTAAACTTAAAAAATCTTACATCAAAGCAGAAAAAAACCAAGTTTACTACAGTAACTCTAAATCACGCACAGAACACACGAAAATACCAATAGCCACAAAATGTATTTATAATTTTTTTTGTAATTATTCATATCACAACATAACATATGTACATGTATGATACATCAAATTGGTTAACCTTCAATAAAAGTTTAATATAATTGTAAACACTGGTGTATATGTCAAAAAACATGCTTAAAGTAGTGCATATTCTCGTAGTTAACAATATGCTAGTTATTCTTACTTAAGGATTATATAATAGTAATTGGTTAAAAGTTTTTTGAAAATTAAAATGTAGTGTAAATATATAAACAAATGCTTGATGATGTGTGGGTCTAGTGAACACACAGACAAAGAAGCCCGTTGACAGTCAATTGGGTAGCAATCGAGCACAAATTACGCGGCATCTCGCAGTCGACTTACCCCACACGGCGCGCCACAATAGCGCCCGCGACCCATTCTAATAAAGGTGTTTCGAAAACCTTGCGTGTGCTACGGCGGTCCTCGTACCTGGGGTATTTGTTCACTTACATTATGCGGTTTTGTTGTGAATAAGTTCATATACGTTATATTTGCGTTCGTAGCTCAAACATTGGACGTTAATGATCACCACTTTCTAAAGAAACGCTAGCGAAAATATTACCTACAGTGTCTATAATCTAGTAAGTATGTGTTGATTCTCTCATGCATTAGCAAATTTCTTTTACGAGTCATTAAAGTATAATTTAATGCAACGTATTTTTTTTCTTCATGCCCCTTTTCCCACTTTATTTTGGTCGACATAGTGCGACCAAAGTTCATACTGTAATCGGTTATGGCTATAGTTTTTTTACGGCCGCCAACCCTCGGGATATGTATTGTAATCACAAATTATGTAAATTGCAATGAATAAAGGTTCTAGTGTTTGATTTGCGGCGCCGGACAACTATAGAAACGGAAAGTCACAAGAAAATCCTTGAAAATATGATGATTTAACAACACTTACCAATGTACTTTGACAATATTGGACGCTGCAGGGCTTCATCAACATCAAAAAGTCTTCCGGCATATTAACTCAAATTATTGTACAGTCGATGGTCTTTGACAACTATTACAACGCTAGCGAATAAGCGGATAAAAACCAGTATTATATTTATTTTTATCTTTATATAAATTTAAGTTTTAAAATAGTAGTCCTATTTTTAAATAACCGTCTGGAAATATTACACGTAGACCTTATTAGATAAGTGACAAGGTTCACAGTTGCTTTAGGTTTAGCGTACTCGTACTTATATTCGTACTTATATAATAAAAACAGTAATGTAGAAATTATACGTCTAGACTATGGTAGTAATTAAAGCTCTTTTTATTTTAAAAACACGCTTCGATTGATCCCTTTGCTGGCCAACGGTTCGTTTAATTTTATAATGAACCCTATAATAAAGCGTTTCAAACGTTTTATTATGGGGTTCATTATAAAATGGCTCCAATTCGCTCTCTACCCGGCCTGACCTTCGGCAGTTACATTGCTGGCTAGATTCTAGACTAGACCGCCCGACCATGTATGTACATTCACTTGTATTGCTATAAATATAGATGGAGATAGAAATGTATTTGCTCTTTCTTGTTATTATAAAAGGAAAAATATAGATACAAGGCAGAATACATGCAATGTGTAATTATTTTCTTTACTTTCCAGACGATGAAGAAGATTATCTAATTGGTTGAGGCTTTAAGTCTAGATCTATCGTCGATAAATAAAATTAAGACACATCTTGTTTATTCCATAAATGTACCAAATAACATGCTCATCAAAAAGCATTTATTCGCGTGATGGCGACTGCTATCCGCATTTCACGTGCCATTTTAAGTCTCGTATTCATTAGGGGCAACACGTGTCGCTAGAGATGTCAGGCGACGTTAGGGAATGTCGACTATTTAAATAATCCGCAGTTAACATCATTACCTCTTCGAGTAACATGGGATGATCGGCTACATAATGTGGAGGAAAAAGATCGAGAGCCAAGATGTCTGGCGACTTCGGTCGCGGGACGTTTGTCCCATAATGAATACTGGGCTTTAGTCACTATTATGGCCACCGGCTTAATCCACTGGGAACCCACCAGATTCCGCAAAAGGGAATTTTTCGGAATGACAGGAGTATATATATATATATATTTTAAAGAATGAGTGTCATTAGATTAGTATTCTTCCATGCAGTGTCTTAGCGTATATGACGTCAGCATAAAACTAATTAAAATATCAATAATCATACCGTCAGTCGGTTTTTTTTAATTAACTATTACTTGTTGATAATTAATTTGCGATCGTTATCTGCCCAGCCAAGGCGAGGGGAATATAGTACTAATAAAAATGATGATTTTCGTGAATTTTAAATTAAAAAATTTGGTCTTTACTCACGAATAAACCACAAAAGTTTTTTTTTTTGTAATCGTTTATTTGCATAGACGTTTCCTCCGGTAACAACAGTCAAACACATGTAGATTATGTCGTAAGTAGTATGGCCGTAGCATGTCTTCATGTGAATACGTTTGAATGATGATTGTATTGGACGTGCTTCTTGCATCTGTCATTACTAACGTTATTGTAAACTTTCACGTTTGGGCTACAACTGCGACCCATTTTCGTCCAACATTAATGCCACAAAACCAGCGCACGACTGAGTGACTATAGGGCGGTCTGTCTACAGACGATAGTTCAAAGGGAAATGATACGCACGTACGCTTCGCCTGCAATGCATTCATGGATGGCAATAAAACGAATTGATAGATGCTTTTTTAAACATTCAATTTCATGCTACTGTTAGATTTTGTAATCATTAATTGTAAATATCTTATAGAATTGTATTTTGATCATTTCTAAATTGTTTACAGAAATTGTAACAAAAACTAATTTTATCTGTAAATGATTACGCGTAGTTATAAAAATGTTTATGATCAAATACAACGCGTCTTTTAAATATGTCGATTTAAGCCATCTTTAGTCTATATACTTCCTTATATTTCAAGTGCAAAAAATAAACAAAACATTGTAGCTTTACATTAACAAAGATGTATCAAATTTATGACTATCATATCTAATCCAATCGAGGTAGACAGTGAGATATATTTTGGCTCTTTTCTATTCTTATAATATAAACTTTTCAAGCATCGTGATGTATTAAATTAAAATAAGAAAAGTAAATATATTTTCATATTACTGATAATATATGAATGTTTAATGGTTTAAGTTGTCGAGTGCACAACGTAACGTCATTAACATGATTATTATCATTAACTATTTAGAACAATCATTAGTTAAATAGTCAACGATAATATTGGTAACATTGTATTGAAGAGTTAAAATCTGTCACTAAAGTATCAAGAACATTTGTCATTTATGTTTGCAATTATGACCATGGAATAACCTCTGTATTAACTGAGCTGTCACTTTTAATATTATCGTAACGCGATATCAAAAGAATGTGAAATGAAGCCGATGAGGGTACATCACACAAATATGAAGCTATTTTTATGCAAATGTATGCCTTTTGTATTAAAATAGCTTTGTTTTATTTAGCTCGTAAACAACTTTGGAGTTTTAACTCAGTTAGCGTAAACATAAATAACAAAAAGCCGAGTCCTTCGTTCATAACTTCGTTCTTCCATACATAAGTCACAAATATAAGCAAGCTCTAATTTACGACATTAGATTATGGGGAATAGTTGGGGTTTAATGGATGGAAAATTACTACGAATCAAACAGAGGTTATTATAAATTCAGTATATCTCTTTTTCTATTTTTGCACGAAATATTTGTTTACAACGGGTAAATTCTGAAACTACCGAACTTTTGTAAGATCGTGGTTCGGATAAGATTTAAGGCTAATTTAGCAGGTTATCATCAATTGATCACAAAAGATGGCGCTTTAAAAATTTGATATACTTTTTTCACGTGAAAATAAGATCCAAACCGTTAGAACCGCCGGGAGTGTGAATTTTTAAATTTACGCTTCGAGTCAATGCAAAGACAGTGTGCATACATGAAGTATACAGTAACCGACCGCGCCGTTCCCCGATTGACCCTGACAGTCGCAGATTACGTACGTAATTGCAGTTTGTCCGCCGGTGTGGCCACTGCAACTCTAAATCCCGTAACGAGCGACCACACAGACTTGTTTTACGACATCGGCCGGTACGTGTGCGCTTAAATAGCGGATTATTGCTAGCTTAAAATATTCTTAATTATAATAAATTAAAATTCTACTGCACTTTTTGTAAAAATCTGTTTTTTTGGTGTTTGTAAATAAGACAAATAAAACTTCTTAAAGTCTTTTTTTGCTGCCAAAGCACAAACAAAAACTTCGATATGTCCTTCCCTAAATTACACATTTCGTTAAACATTAAATCTCAAAATTGGCAGTGATTGAGACGTGTCATAATAGCCCAATTAGTACAGTAAATGTTTATAATGTGCAATCACCACTCGAGGCACACTCCTTTGTGCATTTTTAACATACACACATGTTAACTTAACATGCAGTCTGGTTGGTTACGAATATTTTATCCCTTATAAGGAATAAGGGGTGAGGTATCTTTTTTACACGCTTTTATTAGCTTCAACTATAAGTATGTTTATGACGTACTCTTTCAAGCTTGATTTCTTCAAGCTTATATTATATTTTCACACTAAAGGTGTTACTATTTTCCGATCTATATTACCTTATAGCTAGCATATTTAGTTCGTTTGCACTTTTTTTTATAAATGTACAGTGCAGTGCAGTATTTTATATTACAAAAGTTGGCCACTTAATTGTTATACCTTGGACCGTCGCTTTATGACTACAAACATTATTTATTGTTAAAGTTTTAGACGAAGATGTTTCAATGTATTACGCTAATATAAAGTAATCCTCCCATCTCAGATATGGCAGGTATTTGTTAATTAGATTTGCTATTGCGACGGCAGACACTTTTGTAACGTGAAACAAAGGCGAGGTAATGACGGTATCAGATCGGAACGTATTTTTGATTCTTTGTTCGTTGTAGCTTATATCGGCCAAGTTTATGTAATGGTAGCTACAATGTAACAAAAATAGATCTGTTAATTTTGTAATAGTCTATATATAAATAAATATGAATCGGACTAGGCCAAAATTATATAGAATAGTTTATAGGTAAAGAGTTAAAGACATAAATACAAAATTTTATTAATAAATACCTCAAAGCTTAAGTGACAATGAGCCGGCCACATGCTCGCAGAACGGATGGCCGATGGGGCCGATAAGTGGCGGCCACGCACAGGTCGACGCAGCGTTGGTAAGACTCCGCTTGTAAAGATGCACCGATGATCTAGTCAAGGTTCCGGAACCCTACTGGATGAGAGTCTACAGATAGTCGGACCCTTTTGTAGAAGGCTTACCTTGAACCATCATTCTTGAACTTTTTGGCTCTGTCTGCCATCGTTACGAGCAATGTGTTCATGTCGCTGAGGATGAAACGCCAAAATATACTCACTAAGTATTACACAGGTGTTTTTATCAAACATGACAAACTTGGCACTTGATACTTTCGTATCAAGGTGTTTCGGGATCATTATGGGTAGAATTAAAAGGACCCTTTTGTCATGTGGTCATGAACTCACTCCAATTCTCGCTCGCATTCTCACACACTACGGTCATGTATGTAGACGGAATGGTGAAGTGTCTATTGAGCGCTTGGTAGTGCAGGGAAAAGTGGAAGGTACCAGGGCACGAGGAAGATCACCCATGAGGTGGACTGACCAAGTCAAAGCGGCAGTGGACGTCCCCCTGCACGAATGTGCGAAGAAGGCTGCAGTTAGGGAGGAGTGGAGGCGCCTAGTGAGTCGGGTCACTACACCTACTTGATGACCACGACCAGTCTGTTAAGACTGCAACGATAGAGAAGAAAAATATGCGCCCATGGCCGTGCAAAAAGGGGATTTCTTAGTCTTAGTAGTTCTTAGTACGAATTAGCGGTTTACCTGATGTTAAGTGACCGCTACCCCTATTGCAGATGCGTTGCCTACCTTTTAATGAACAGAGGAGGGCACAGGCATTTTATTTTATACCTAAATTATGGACAGGAAAAGATCTGAGAGCTTCAAGAAACTAAAAAAAAATGAATGTCTTTTTGCAAACAGATAGTAGAAAAAGATAAAAACGTTGTGGATGAAAGGCATAATGGAGTTTTGCATTCCGCTGTTTGCAGAGAAGAATAAAAATTAACTTTAAAGTGCTCTCAAGATATTTTTTGTCTCGAGTCGTTTAGTTACAGTAGGAATATTAAAACGTTTTATATAAATATTGTGCTTAGATAATAGAACTTAAGAATATTCTTAATTTGTGTAATCATTATTACTTACAAGATAAAAACAAGGCAAGGCAGAAGAACGAACCCATCAGTGAAAAGATTTGCAAGAATGGAATAAGTTGTAGATGCATTACCAACTACGACGACGACGACGATTCAGTGGTAGAGTCAGCAGCAGCATTAGCTGCTGCACGAATGGCCCGCTCGACCGGTGAAATACCACAACCACACAGA
>DWTW01002083.1:0-11570 GCA_018246275.1 Papilio slateri
ATACATATATGTATAAAAATCTCAGGCCAGTACGCAATGAAAATGTATCATTGAATTTAAAAGTAAAATGTATTAAAACTCCTTCGCCACAAAATGTATGAGAAAACGCATATTGTTGATATTTTTTTTTTCATATTTTTGATATAGTTATACTGTTATTCGGAGCAGAGACAGATCCAGCAAATCAAATATCAAAAAAATCTGTGCAGCCGTTCTTTAGTTATAAGTGGTGTAACTA
Organism: Papilio slateri; assembly: GCA_018246275.1. Taxonomy (NCBI): domain Eukaryota; kingdom Metazoa; phylum Arthropoda; class Insecta; order Lepidoptera; family Papilionidae; genus Papilio; species Papilio slateri. The sequence goes on from DWTW01002083.1 coordinate 239, forward strand.
ACACGGCTTTGTTTTATATTATAAATGCCACTTACTTTTCATGTGTTGCTAGTTTATTATCATTTATTTTAATGGCACTGCCTAAATATTTGGGATTGTCAGTTTGCCATTCCTGACAAAAATATTTTGGCGATCGCACGCCTAGTGAAGTTCCGCCATGCCATGCAGCTTTAAGAGGCCTGAAAATATAATTATAAATCAATATTATCAATTACTTATACTAATTCGTGTTTCCTCTTATGTAACTCCCTAGTTCCCGCGACTTTACTTGCGTAGAATTATAACCTACTTCAAGTTGCATTTTACAAGGTTTTATCTATCTTGGTGCTTTATTTTAATTTTCATGAAAACCCTAGTACAGACTATAAGTTCTTAAGGAATGATTTATAAACAAAGCTTGAACGCTTATTCTTAGAAAAAGCATAAATATGACTTTTACCTAGATTAGTTTAGCCTAAATTTGAGGATGGATAGACCCATACAACTTTTCACTCCCCCTTTACCAATTCGTGGCAAGGTCCAATCTAATCTCTTTACTAATATTCACCCAAATTGGTTTGATCGTTTTAACGCGACGCGCGAACAACGGAAATCTCTATAATTTTATTTATCTATATAAAACTTACCAAGTAGGATCAATTAGTACGTTTTTGCCGCTAAAACTGTAAATATCCGATTTAAAAGTCACCGTCCCCGACTCGTTGAACATATCGATCCACGAATCAAACATAAGTTGTTGATGAATATTGAATACAGCGACATCTTTGTCTGCAGTCTTTAGTATAGACTTCAAGTCTTCCACTCTGTAAAACATAAAAATATACATTATGCAATGTGCCATCCAGTCCAGCCAAAGTTAAATAAACAGTATAAATTATTATCATAAAAAAACTTGCAAAAAATTCATATATTTTCTTATTTAAGAAAGAAAGCGAAATTGTAATAGATCTCTTGACAATACGGGACCATCTCACGATTTTTAAAATGAAAATTCTTCAAAGAACCCTATTTGTAATCGTCAGTTAAAAATGTGTCATGGTACAGACATACGAATACACCGTCTATCGTCACGAAACAACGGAGGTTATCATTTCCACCTCCTTTCCATTACCATATATAAACCTTTGATTCATATAAAAGCGAGTAATACACCTGCAACTCTTAGAAATTTTGGCTATTAATGGCTAGTATAACGTACGGTGAAACCACTTTCTTTTCAAAAAATATTGCGGGCCTACGTAACTTAACTAACGTAACTTAGGATGTTACGTTTCAACGTAAGTTAGTAATGTATACATAAAATATTGTCTGCACATTACTGATTAACGATAAGAAACGATGCGATACGATAATGATTGAGGTTATAATGACTGCTCACTTGTTCGCGAGAAAAGCAGCAAATGTTCCCGAGAATCCTGCTTTTTTCGATTGAATGTGACATTCCTGATCAACAGTCTTGCGTCCGGTGCGATTTGTCCCTGTTTCCATGTTACCCGAATAGGGTTCATCGAGTGCGGCTAACTGAATCTAAAATAACAAAATAAATATATAAAAATTATAAGCACATGATTACCAAGTAATAGTTAATTTGAAAAAAAAAAACAACTGACTGTATGATTATCAACATTCATTACATCACTTTTCGAAATCGGTCACATTGTTTACTGGATGTGCTACTGGAGGTCAAAAGTGAACAAACATACATAAGTACGTACACACGAAAAACATTATCCTCCAACTGGGATAACAACATGAAGTCATAAATTTCAGTAACATAAAAGTCCTAACTTGCTAGTACCTAATCCGGAAAAATTTCATCTCGTAATTACTAAAAGTTTGGAAATTGCAATCATGTACTACAATGCATCGTAAACAAGTTCCAGACGAGACGAAACGACGATTTATTTATCTTTGTGGTGATCCTTGGGGTACACCTACGACCAGTTGTGGTTGTGATTTGGTAAAGATAAATGATTATGGTAAATAATTACAATGATAATTAATTGAAATATGAATAAAGCTGAAGCTAATGCTTCCAATGGTCTCTCATAAAATTCATGATCTTAATTGGGCTTCGGTCACTTACCTGCCCAATAAAATTTTGGAGCCCTGCTGAGGCAGCCCACAATCATGACAGGCAAATGAAACCAGCATACCTTAATCAATAAAAGTCTAAGGAGACTCTTGACTGAAATATTTAACAAAAAGTATACTTACGAAATTTTTCCTTCGCCTTTCTTTGGGATTTGCATGGGAAGGAACCTGCAAAAGAATATTAATATCAACTAAGTTATTATTACCTTATATGGAAAACTATGTTATAAGAGTAGGACTTAGTTCAAAACTTATTAATAAAAATTTGATAGCACAATTAAAAATATCTAGAAAAATACCATTACAAAACAAAAATACAGAAAAATAATGAAACTATACCATTGATAGATCTACTAGACGTGATAAGTTGTTAATTCGATTACAGTTTAATAGCAGTAGAGATACCTACAACGTTTGGTTTTGGTACTCTTTCTTGGAACAAGGAACCCATCTGGAACCAAAATAAACAAACATATTTTATGGTACGAGCTTGTAAAAAAATGTTTGAAATAATTTGATACGTGGAATAGCTGTACAAGTAATCAATGGCAATAACTAAACCTAAATTATTAAGGGTATGTGTAATAAAATAATAAAATAAAACATACCACTACATATTGCCAGCCGTGTTCCACCCTTAATAACAATATTTTTTCTTCCAAAACATAAGCGAGAGTTCCCACTGGTGTCGACCTAGTTCTCTGAAAAAAAGATATAAGTCAATTGTCAATACTAGTACCAAAACATACTAAACTTGCTTAACTGAAAAGTGATGTGATTTTTAATGATTACGCAGCTATGTATTTTTTATTAGACTTATATTAAGACAGTGTGTATCGACTTGTAATTATTCTGTTATAGCGTTATGTTTTTGATAATAAATAAATAATTAAAGTCTTTCCATATACCGTCTTAGGACATAAATTTGAAAATGATAGGTGATTGCATTGTCGTTTACGGCGATATAAAACAAATACAAAATACCATACAATGGATGCAGTGACAATAGTGTAGACATCTTACAAGCAATAGTTCTAACAAAACGTATAAAATAAGAAAAAATATAACTTACTCTTTTGAGACCCTTTGATGTTTTATAAATTATCGTTTCCATTTTATGAAAAGCTTCATCGTCATCTGTATCAACTGGAACAATCATACCGAATATTTCATGTCTTGAAGACTATGAATGACAATTTATGACTATGAAAGACTATGACAATTTGATATAAATTCCATGGGGACGTAGCCAGTAAAATATTTAGAATGCCACTTCTAATTATTTTACTGAAATATGAAATTACAATTTCAATCCAAATATCTCCAGTTCATTCCTTCCCATCTTGGCTCTTTTCCTTTTCTTTACTTAACCTTCCTTCTTTCTTATTATACTTTTCGCGCTTTTAATACCTAAAGGCTAGTAATGCGCATACAATTTCTTTTAGTTGTTGCGAATAAACTTATACGTCAAGTCGTCGCTTAACGCCAGGTGAACCGTTTGCCGGTTATAACCATGTGAACATATTAAGAAGAAAAATACATACATAGATTTTAATGAAAGCCTATACCTGGGTATTCACTAAAACTATACAAAGTCTTAGCAGAAACAATTCCTCCGGGCTCGCCTTTAGGTCCAGTCACGGATATACCAGGTGAACCGGGTGGACCCGCTGGACCCGGAGATCCGGGTGGACCGGGTGGTCCTGGCACTGGTACACTATCTTCAGTCTTCTGGCATAAGCCGGGTGGCCCCGTTTTGCCGGGTTCTCCTGCAGGTCCCAGTGGACCTCTTTCGCCTTTTTCACCTTTGAGCTTTGATACAAAATAAATCGTAAGTAAATCTAAAACACTAATCTCAATATAAATTAATTAAAAATAAACTGTACACCTTAATGCAATAAATGAACGATTGATACAACTTAAAACTATTTTTGTTGAGTTGAAAAGCGAATAGTTTTTACCTGATTAACAGCAAAGAAATAAACAAAATATTCAATACCTATAGTACCTTTTCCAGGTTTATTTCTGGTATTTCGCCTGTTTCACCCTTATCTCCTTTTATTCCCATTGCACCTGAAGAGCCTTTGGGACCCTATAAGATTATGAATATATTGATAAGAACAATTTATTTGGGTATAATTGGTTAAATTCTTATAAGTGCATCAAATACCATTGGTCCAAGTGCACCTATATCGCCTTTAGCACCTCTCTGACCTATTGGGCCCACTGAACCTTTTGCTCCGTTATATCCTTTATAGCCACGATCACCCTTGGGACCCTAGAAATAGTACAAAATAAATATATTTGATTTGATAAATCATTACAAATAAATTGTGAGCTTTGGTTTGTTACCTTCATACGGCTTAAAGCAGACTTTGATACGACACCTGGTGGGCCAGTTTCACCTTTCTCGCCTTTAACTCCTTTTAGTCCCGTTAACCCAGTATCTCCCTTTTTTCCAGGATCACCGCGACGACCGTCAACTCCAGGATTACCAGAAGCACCTATTTGTCCTTTATCTCCCTTGTCACCCTGAAGGAAACGATTTCTTTTTTAATTTTTCTTATTCGGCTTTCTTGTATATTCTTACCACCACTACCACTTATCCAATTCCGTTATTATAATTTTGAATACCTTTATTCCTAGCTCTCCCTTGTATCCCTTTAATTTTTCCACTATCATAGTTTCTGAAAATAATAACATACACGATTATACAATTGAAAACAAGCACATATTTAAAAATGACTACAAGTAGAAGTAGTAACCCGTTGGAAAAAATATTCCATGATTGATAATTTATCTTTATAATGTTATGAAATCAATAAACTAAAAGTTAAAAATAACAATATTAGAAAATGAATGAAATCTTACAAATTGTAATAATTATGGATTTTGATAATAATCATACTAATTTGTAACCTCCAAATGCCATTATTTGTAAAGAAATTATAAGTACTCACTTTCAACAGGGTCTATGTCGTCATCTAATATAGAAGACAGCTTAGCTGCTTGCCCAGGAAGACCCGTTTCACCTTTGTCTCCTGTATATAAAAGAAATTATTGAAAAATAAATGTAAAAGTATACCAAATTCATCATCTATCCATTAGACTTTAATGCTGGTCATGTTGCCAAATGCTAGGAAGGTCGCTTTCTCCACTCGGTTTTCCGCTATTTTTATTCATTCTTCAGTGAATCTGATCAAATTACTACTATTATGCATACAAATTGAAGTTATCTAAGGTTGTTTTAATAGTGTATTTGACTTGGAAATTTTTAAGTTTTTTACTAGCAAGATTTTTGTTAAGGTACCTCATATCAAAATAAATAATTAACAAACAGAAAAAAGTATTTCTTAATAATTTTACTTTTCTTCTCTTTCCCATCCTTTCCTCTTCTCATTTTCTTATCTACATCTCTCCTCTGCCCTCCTTAAGGCTGGTAACGCATCTACAACTTATGTTCACTAAACATCACTGCTTATTTGTTTTCCAGCTTTTTTCATAAAGAAACTCTCTTTTCTTGAAACTTTCATAATATTTTAGAAGCATTGGGGACAAAAGTACTAACAATGGTGTATTCGTACCTTTAGCGCCGTTTACACCAGGTTTACCATGAGTCCCGGGCACACCTGGTTCGCCATTTAAACCTGGGTTCCCAATTTCCCCCTTTTCACCTTGTTTTCCATGCGGACCCGTGTGCCCCTGTGATACAGTTTTTATATAGAGAGATAGATAAAATGAATTTAAAAAAACCTTGTAAATAATTACAGCAGTGTTTTTCAAAATTGATTCTTTTTTCGAAACTTACAAATGCTGAGAAAGACGCAGCTGCCCAGTACCAGATTTAAATCGGACACCCATAAGGCTATCACAGAAAAACGAAAACGTGACTTGTACTGATTATTAAAATCGACGCACGCAAAAATTGAATTTATAAAGTTTTAAATTGCGGTCAAAATGTTTATTGTTATGTGAATACATCATAATTATGAACTGTCATTGTAGTCCATTCTCAATTCAACTGCTAAGTTTTAAATTAACTATCCTGTAAAAGGATTGACCCCAATTATTTTCTATCTTATAATTACTATCAATATTATGTTCTTTTTCTCTAAAATTACCTCTTTTTGACACTTCACCCAACTGTTTAACGAGAGCTTGATGTTGATCGAAGCTATTTAATTAACATTATCAATATACTGCGAGCTAAATGTAAAATATTTAAGCATTCATAATTTTATAAAAAAAATCATTTCGTACCAATTCACCTGGTGAACCGCGCTCGCCCATAACACCTCTTTCTCCTTTTTCTCCCTTTTCACCACGAGGTCCTGGAGGTCCTTGAGGTCCGACATCCCCTTTATCGCCAGGTATAGGGAACTTTTCAGGCTCCTCTTTTCGCTTGTTGTTGTTATTAGGAAAAAAATATTTGATCAATATCCATAAGTAGGAAAATGTAAAAATTTTATTAGCTATTTCAATTGACGATTATTTGTTCTCTTACAAATATTCCTTATAATTTATGGTGTAAATTATAAGGAATATTTGTACGGCACGAGAAGTTCAATAAGTAAAGAGAACACTCACTTGAAAAAGTATAGGGTATCAGTATCATCGAGTAATATTATATTAAAGAATACTTAGCTACACAGTTTACTCCATGTACATGATAAGATGCCATTCACAAAAAGCGAGAATGTTAATAATGCCATTAATAATTTTCTTTTTTACTATTTCGATATTTTTTGAGATGTATCATATTAAATCCTCTTTGTTTAGATAACTAATAAGTGAAATTAATTACCTCACATGCCAGACCAGGTGGCCCGGGTGATCCAACCTCCCCTTTCAGTCCCGGCGGGCCTACTGGTCCATCTCGCCCTGGTTCACCCTTCAATCCATCTCGACCATCCCCACCTGGTATTCCGTCATCGCCTTTGTCACCTTTCTCACCAGTTAATCCTATTGGACCCCTTTCACCTTGGTTTCCGGGTAATCCCTGAAATCAATAATTTTAATTGTATTATTCATTAGTCATTTTATTTTTGAGAAATGACGCTTCTAAATAATTTTTTCACTTCCTAATAACACTTAATTTTATATTTTTATATCTATGGGTTAGGTTCTCAGGAACAAACAAAGAGTTTTCGTTTCTTGGATTTTTGTTTTGTGCAACAAATTTCTTGCAAATATATATAAGTATTATTAGATTTGACAGCTAATTAACTAACAAAAAACACAACTACGATTCCTGATTGGGTAAATATACTGGTTGGGTAGAGCATTGTTGTGACGCAAAAGATTCCCAGTACGCTGTTATAACTGCGGGAAGTCCCAGGCAACATTATGAGGTTATTGAGATTACTTAGGGGAATTGGGAGGGCTGATATCGTGTTTTTCTCAGTTATCCAAAATTTGCTTATGTGTGGAAGTGCAGAAAATGTTTTAACTACTATGTTATCTTTTAATGCTTGTTTTTTTTATTAATTATTTCGACACAAGGTACCAGAACCAGAATGTATGTGAATATATTTTGTATCAAACTGATATCCGTGGCTTGCTGCGCATTCGTATGTTATTTCGAGAGATTTTAATTATTTGCTCGGAACCTTGATTACTTTGTTGACATAAATTAATCTACATTTTCTCTTATAACATCAGCTGTCAGTAGAAATGCAAATCGGTCCAGGCGTTTTAGAAATTAGACGGGCAAATAGATTTTTGTTTTAAGTAGCGTACATATGTCGTATGCATTCCGTATAAAAAAATATTTTGATATTATAAGCAGAGACTTCAATTTTATTTATTTGTATATATTGCTGGTGTTTAAATTGAAAAAAATAAATAAAAACACAAACTACTAAAACATGATTTAATAAAAAAGCTGTACTCACTGTTTTTCCAGTTAATCCAGTATCACCATCGGCTCCTCTCGGTCCAGGGTCACCTCGGGGACCTTTCATTTCAGGCATTTTTTTTATTAGGGAAGATACGACAGTTTCTGAACATTGGCATGCCTGTAATATATTCACTATTCATAAAAAAAAAACAAATAAACAGCTACATTAAAAATTATATTCTGCATAGTTCTGGACAGACCATTTTTATAATGAATAAACTATCGCTTGACCACAAACCCACCTAGTGGTAAGTGAGGCTGTAGTCGAAAGATGGTACGCACTAGTAAACTACCGAGTGTAGTAAAGTTCGTCTTAATAGCCTATTCACTCTTGTCTTGAAGGTAACCACGTCATTATTGGACGGAAATACAGACGCTGGCAACTTGTTCCTATCCTTTGCCGTACGCACAAGGAACGAAGATTCGGATCGAACAAAGATAAGAAGACCTCTTGCACTATAATTTTAATAATTTAGATAATTTTAATTTCGCCCCATTTAGTGTTAAGAATTTAGCCAAAACAAACTAAATAGTTTAGGTTTAATTATGTACCTTAGGGCGTCTCTACACAAATCTGCCACTAACTTTTACACCATAAATTGAATTTCTTACTTTAATTTCATACATGTTCAAACTACCAACGCGTATCTTTCCTTAATCTAGCCCCCTGGTCCTCTTTTACTCCAATGTGAACGCTATTTTAATACCTATATTATTATGATTCAGGGTGATCTAACATACTTCTCAAGCACATAATTTCATTTTACTATTGTATCTGTTCTTACAAACTTAATAACTTCCATATCTACATATTAAACTGATTAAGAATAAAAAAAAAATGTCTTTTACTAAGCGTACCTTCTTCAACAACTTATGATTTCTATTACAAAACAAAACTATTATTATTATTCTTCGTTAAAGATTTTCCAAGACTTATATATTTCTAATAAAGTAATATTTAAAAAAAATCAATTAACTTTAAAATAACCATTGTTGGTTTTAGGCTGGATCTATGGCCCGTGTCTTTTCAGATCAAAACATTGTAACATCTTTATAACATTTGTGCAATACGTTATTTTACGATCGAAACGGCAGTAAATATTCTCGTCAGCTAATCGTTCTTATTGGCTGACGAGAATATATTGTATACGTATGTTGCACTTATGTGGTGTAAAATTTTAGCAACTACGACATAGCTAGATTCTAAATATATCTAGAGCATCACATCAACTTTAACGATCAAAAAGAAAACACAAGTCTATTCATGAACGTATAAATCATAAATAAATAAATAATTATCGCCCGTAACCCAGATGGGTAGGCAAAGATTTGAGACATGTTTTCTATAATAATTATCCTTTGGCACGATCCTGGCACACCTCTCTTGCTTTTTCTATATCTGTACATATACATGCTCATAAAAAAAACTACTATTTCAAATGTAGCCTATTCATTAGCATATTAGTTAAATATAACTTACTCCTTCTTCTCCTTTCGGACCTTCTTTGCCAATTGGTCCTTGAGGTCCTATTGGACCTTGGGGACCCTGAGGCCCAGTAACAGATACTCCTGGAATTCCCTGAAATGTTAAACTAAACTTATATCGGGTTACAGAAAAACATTAATATCGAAAGAAATTAAAATAAAAAGAAATAACATAACATTTTAACACGAATCATAAAGGTTTCCCAAGCATATCTTTAGCAATAGTATTATACTATAAACAAACCTTGTCTCCTTTTTCACCCTTCTTGCCGACTTCTCCTCTCTCTCCTCTTACACCTATATCACCCTTTTCGCCCTTGTCGCCTTTTGAACTGATTTCCGCCATATCACCTGAGGGATATTAGAGATTATTAGTAATTTAAAAGTAACTGTATGCCTTATTTTAAAACGTCTTACCTTCTGGTGGTGGCAGTGTAAGGTTGTCAGTGAACTGAAAAAAAAATAAGGCAAATGAGATTCCGTTAGAGTTATATACGAACATAATTTTTACAAAGATGTTATTTACATAGGATGCAATAAAGGCTACGAAGTAATTAAATGTACAATTTTTTAAATATTATAATACTAAATTAATGATGTATAGATATTTTTTAATACCTCAACAACCAATCAACGTTAGAAGGCGAAATTTTAAGTTATCTTTTCATAGAGTTAGAGCTTTTACTACGAGGGTATAAATACTTATAAAATAAATTATTTCCGAACTAGAACCGATGTTTATTAAGAATAGTATAAACCTCAATCTACATCATTTAAATATATATGTATATACATATCGAAAATATATAATTATTAGTTTAAGTGGGAAATAGTTATTCACGCATACGTGCCAGCAGGATACAATAAAATAATATACCAATATATTAATAGCCACCAATACTTATAATCTACAAGGCATTGCAGAGTAACATCGATATTATTAAGATAATGTAAAACTTACACTTATGGGGATATAAATTTCCTGAAATTAAATTTTAATAATGAAAAACAAATGTTGTTTTACAATGTCACGCCAATTTCTTATATAAAATATATGTATGAAAAATGTATATTTAATTATAAAAACACTCAAAATACCAAGATACTAAAGTAAAGTTTCCAAGTTTAATATATGACGGAGACAAAAATTTCGCCAGCATTACGAAAAATACCTTGTAGTGAAGCTCGTTGAATGTTCTTTAATTTTTGTGGAGTATATCCTAACCTTTTACATTCTTATATGTTCTATATATAAACTGCTAGGACGATCATAACAGGTTTGGCCTAGTCTAAGGATCACTGGTAATGATTTCGTCGGCTTAATTTTGTTATAACTTAAATAATGCCTCTGTGATTGCAGTTTAAATTCGGCTGTACATTTTCCACGCATTTTCATGCACTGTTCGATTTTTGAAAAGACGGGCTGGTGTAAACGATAGAGCTATAGCGTCTACCATAGAGACTTATATTTATTTTGGTTTAGTTTAATATCATAAATAATTAGTCTAAAACATAAACCAGATCCTGAGACGCTTAATATAATAAGAACATTTGGGACGACATCGTCTATTTTAAGTCTTTGATAATCGGATATAGACTCCTCCCGTTTCGTCTATGACGTTGATAGTTGAAAGATATGAAGATTTTTATACTTACATTATTGCAAATACTTTCGATGTTGTCCGTACCCGGGTATAAGATTATTTTGTGAATGGCACCCTGAAAAAAAAGATAATACTTTAGAGTGCAGTAGGTTATTTTTATTTATTTATTATTTTATGGCAGTTTCATTTTATCAATGGTGGTGTATTTCGTTCATTTCATGTACATATATACATACATATATATATATAT
>DWTW01002084.1:0-11569 GCA_018246275.1 Papilio slateri
CTCAAACTGCATCGAAACACGATCGCAAGGAAAGTTAAATGCGAGAGAGAATACTTTCTCTAAACTCGTACTATTACAATTGTTTACGTATAAGAATACCTTTTCGTACAAGCATTAATTAGTTTTTGTTGTAAATGCAACATCCATTGAAGTAAATTTATGGAATCGCTTATATTGTTTGAGAGATTAAAAAGATAACGCATGTTTTATGCAGGATTTTTTTAAAATAAACGAGTTCTAAGTTGTTCTATATGTGGTTTATCTCTGTGTTTTTCAATCCAGTGGTGATTGTAGGAGATTGGTCAAAACACTGAATTTAAAAGCTTCCTTTATTACTTACATTTATTATGAAATTATTTCTTGACCAAAACAATTGGATAGCAATTAAAACATTTATACAAATAAAGCCGTTTTGAAAGCAGTATTGATACACAAAACAACAGGCCGATATCCTTATTCACTTACAAACACTTATTCCTAATTTAACAGTAGTTTAATGGAACGACGTCGCACTCGATTCGTGCGTTACAGTTTGCTGGGAATGCCATATAATTTTTATTATGGCGGTGTAACAAGTGCGTTATGGAATAAATTGCAACCTACGATGGTACGATGGTACGGAATAATGGAATACAATGCCCTATCACAAACATACAAATAGACATCATATTATGAGCTTTAGACTACGTTGGATACAAGACAAACAATGAATATATTACAACTAATTAGTGTGAGGCTTTTTCGAGTTGTGTATATTATTCCTTCGACTTAAGGTGATCACTCGCGGGTCGACCGCGGCGCGCGGCGAGCGGCGGGCGGCGGGCGGCGAGCGGCGAACGACCGGCGGCGGCGGTCGGGCCCCGTAGATCTATCTACATCCTGACTTAAATCAAAGTTTGCTTATCAACTATAACGATTACAGAACGGGTGCGCTCAATCGCTTTATTATGCGTACCTTATGCCGTGCTTACAAGATGAGAATTGTCTTATACAATACTAACGAAGTTATGTATGGTGGAAAAATTATAATAATTCGATACAAGTACAATTAAATTATTGATTAACACTTCCATTAAAAAGAAAAAAAAACTTACACTAAACTATATACAATCAGTATATCAAACGAAATCAGTGTGAAAGCTAAAAGTCCCATATCATTACAATCAGAATAGTATTATAAAAATGCAATATCTGAGATAGGGTTAGACTATACTATTTCATTACATTAAATATGAGCTAAATATTTGAATATGAATTATTGAAAGTTACCCTAACATGCTACATATATGATTACAACTCAACTGTTTCCACAAAAACTTTCAATCATTCCGCTCTGACCAGTCCTTATCATCATCAGTTTCATTCCTTCTATGATCTAATAATAATCGTGATAGTTGCTTAGTATATGTTTGATTATTCGATGTCCTACAGACAAGCACACCTGCATACGTCTAATTTAAGATTATTGATAGTTTACCTACGTCTATAATATTTTAAACATTTAAAATACCGTTTAATTAAATGCTGGAAATCTTACGAATAATTTATGATCTATAAGAAGTGAATAATTTGAGTTATATACTTACTCGCTTTAAATATAATCATAAAAGCCAAAAAGCAATGTAAAATATTATAAATATACAGACGGCTATCACAAAAAGCCGATTCGCCGACGAACCTATCATGCCGAACCTGGCAGTGGACTTGGAGTGCGCGTGGGATGGCGCATACGCAGAACCGTATAACAAGAGATGACAGAAACACAACACAGACAGCTGTCCGTGTCTTCCGGATGGAAGAACACGGGCAGCTGTTTGTTGTCAATAGGTTTGCGTCATCATCTCATCATCATGACTATCGATGCCCGGGCAAAGGCATTAACTGCTGGCACGCTAACTGAACATGCTGTGCTACACACGTACACACATAATTATATATGTTTATATTATATTTTATCTACGTTGATGGACGCATTATTATATAGGACTTTAGAAAAAAAATACCTAATTTAAATTGGCTTTAATAAGACAGATTCGTGTTAATGTAATTCGACAGTCCCTTGTTAGAATTTCCATTACAATCAATTTTGACAATATCTAACTACAATCATGTCACATAAGTAAGTGGTAGTGGTTTTAACATATTATATCACCGATATTTAGTATACCTCGGGTATCGCCAAGTGCTAATACTAGTCATAATATTAGATTAGCTCAGGTAATCTATTTTAATATGGACAATTTTTAATTTTGAGAGATTTTATTAGTTCATATTAATTTCGTCCTAAAAATTGATATGCGAATTAAGAAAGCAACAATAATTTTAATGTATAGTTGAATTATCTTAATGACGAATTAAACTAAGTTTCTATTGATAAGGCAAAACGGCGCCACGATTAAATTAATTTGATCAGTCAAATTATTAATGTTACGTAACCGTACCGTGCTGTTAGCATGGCGCTTATCGTTATGTTTGTGCTATTAATTACTGTTGTAACACCAAGTGAAAATTTAAAATTAACATTTTTAAAAAGTAAATATATTATATAATAACTTACGACTCTAACAAAGAAATAATTATAAATTAATACGAAACAAAAATAAAAGCCTTAATCAAAATAAAGTACTTACTTAAACAAAAAAAAAAACAAAGAAATACTATAAGGAATACTATAAACAAAGGAATAATACTATTAAAATAATGTTAATGCCTAGGTTTTAATTTTTTTTAATTAATTTATTTTTTTAAGCTATGACGAATGTACCGGCGGCACAGCGAGCATACTGACCCTCTCATCTAATTGTAGTCGGCCGCAATACAATCCTGTTAGCGGATATCCACGCACATGGGCACCGAATATTCCTTACGTCATTACTAGGATTCGGTTTCCACTAGCACTCGAACTAAGTTTATAGTAAATTATTGCTCGACGTATTCATCGTGGACAGACATGTTATGGAGCGCGTACCCCGATAACAGTACGCTTCCATCAATAATATTATTGTTATTTAAAACACATAAAACTGATGCCTGTACCAAGCAATTGTTTCTCTCTCGTCTACGATTTGGTCGAATGATGGAGTCAATGTATAATTAACGAACGTTACCTAAACTATCAATTCCGAGCAGCTCCCACTAAAACTTATTAAAATACTAATTTATAATATTAAGGCAAAATTGCTGAAGGCAATTGGCAGTACATTGTTAAATATTTAGATTAATAATTTTATAAACGCTGCTTACGTACCATAAAAATGATTTGGTTGATATCGTTTTGATTCAATGTGGTCACATATCTTAAACTCGCTAATACCGAACGTATAACCAACGTGGAGTTTGATAGTCAACTCTGTAGTTAAATTTTAATTCGTACAAAATGATCCATTAAGAATAAACTAGGTTTGGCGGACGCTATGACGGTGTGCGTGTATGTCTGTGAGAATGTTTGAGTGTTATTCACAAACTCACTGTTTAATTTATTTTTCCACGTGACTTACACGTTTGTGATACATTATAGTTTGTATATCTTTGTGACATAGCTTTTTTGTATATACTTTTACTGAAGAAATTGTCGGTTTTTATAGAAAATTGATTTTTTTAAATGAAAATATTCGAAATTGGAAGTTAGCAAATAAAAATGCAAGTCAGTTGGAGAGACTAAAACAGGTGATTACAATGAGAGCCGTGGGAGGTGACAATGTGACGCGTGATATATATGACAGAGAATTTGTCATCATCATTGCCATCCATCATAGTACAATTTGCGTTTGGCTACGACTACGACTTACTGCCTCCCACGTGGCTATCTCACTCTAATCGACGTTTCTGATCACCGCCCAGGGTACTCTCTGTGTCAAAATGATTTTGTTGATGTATAAGTTTCTTAACTTACTGATTTCATATTATTGTATAAATACTGTATGCCATTTTTGTTTCAGATTTGATTTTTTTTACAACTATAGCCGTAGTAAAGCTAAACTTATTGTAAAATTGGATTTCAAAGTATAGTATAAAATCTATCGATCTTTACATTAATCAATATTATAAATCGACACTTCATAGGATAAAAGCAAAATATAATATAACATTTCCTCTCTCTCGGTTTAAGTTTGGGAGATCTTAGGAAAAGGTATTGGTAAAACAATTTACAAGAACTGAGTTTTTTCCACAGTCAATAAATAACAAACTACGCAAGAAATGTTACAATATAAAGAAAACGACTCGTCTCTAACTAACATGTCTTAATTTTGATTCAAAACGACGCCAATTATACCGGTCAGTTGAGTTAGAACGAGCGCACAGAGCAAAGAACATCAGAACTTAAATGAATCAAACAAAATGAAAACGCCGTAAAATATTTGTAAAGTCCTGATGCAATCGTTGCTACGGTCTTCAGTCTGCGCGCGTTTACAGACGTAAAAATTTAAACCTGCAATATAAATGACATTTCATCATCTCGTATGTATTGGCAGTAACCCTATCGTATGCAATAGTTGAGCTGGCGGACTGCTGTTGACAATATTCATGGGCAGCGAGAGAGACAGAAACAACAGTTCACTATACAGACACAATTAATACATGTTTTACATTATGATATGTGAACATTCCTTGTACAATAGACAAATTTATAATATTATCACGATAGTTGTTATTGCATCATGTTAGTTGGTTTTCTTTCCATCAAGAACAAAATACTTTAATGGATATGGGTAGTAAGTGATTGGCAATGCGATTTTCTAATAAGATTTATAACGTATTTTTCTTTGGACATAAAGAGGTCGCCTCTTTATGGCCAAAGAAGTCGCCGTCGTCCAGGTACTTGGATACCAATTATATTGAAGGTAAACCTTGGTTAATATAATGCGATTGTTTCGCTTGAAGTACTGGTGACGGCACATGACGTTAGCTCGATTCTTCTTCTCTTTCTGTAAGCTAGATTTGTATCGAGCAACGCAGATACAGCCTGCGACACATTTGCTCGCTTGGAGTACAACAAAAAGAATGTGTCGAAGTCGTAGTCGGAGCTATGTGTCGACGTCGTGGATCCGTCTCGAGAGCGTGCCGTACATTTAATCTGTGTCGGGGCGCTCGATGGGTACTTACGCGGCGGGGTCGCGCGCCTGGTCGCGGTGCAGGTCGCGCAGGTAGGCGGCGGGGTTCTCCAGCGCCTCGCCGAACATGCGCTGCGAGCGCAGGATGGTGGCCAGTGTCGAGGCCCATTGCGCGCGTCGCGGCTCCGGCGCACGGCACAGGAACGACTGCTTCGGCTTGTTCGGGTCCACCGAGTGAATTATAAACACGCCGCTTTTTTCCAATTCTTCCACGTCCATCTTGTTCACCTATATATACCGTTAACGTTATTAATTACTTTTTTCGCAAAATTGCCAAATGATGATCAACTATTTACTCTAAGGATAAGAACAAAAGTTAACGTAAGAGGTTTGCTTAACAATCCACAAGTTTAATATTCAATTAATATTGTAGCGGAATTATAAGGTTTTCATCATTTCAGAATTAAAGTAATGGAGACCACTAAACAGATCTCGACTTTGCTTCGACCGAGTTTCAGAGTGAAATATAATTTAATTTTTTTAGCGAAATTGGTGTGTCATTTCAGAGAGAATGTATGAAGAAGTAATTTTGACAACTTTATACAACAGTTGGTGCACTTCGGTCACTATCTGTCACTATATCCTTTATGTACTATTAAAAATTAGCATATGGCATGGATGTAGTCCCCTTGATGCTGATGAAAATACCACCTTTCGGTACCACTGGTACGGTACAGTGGTGGGAGGAGGGATGTTACTTAATACTAGAGTTGCCGCTTGTTTGTTGTATTTTGTCCCATAAAAGTGATGAAATGAACTGTAATAAGTTTTTTACTTATTAGATGCAATCCGCGTCGAGAGACACTCGACTGATTGCGGTGCAGTTGGAATGATTAACGCACTCGACCAGCGGCATTACCTGCACGTGGGCCTTGTAGTTGTACGTGGGGCTAACGAACTGGCTGCGCTTGCCGACGGGATCGCTAAATATGACGCACTGCTCGAACAAGAACACGTGCAGCTCCTTGCCCTTGTCGCCGCCGCTGGCGTCCGACACCAGCATGTGGTCCTGCATCAGCAGCTTGCCCTGCGACGTTATGTTGCCCTGCAACACAACACAACATCATCACCAATGCGAACCTTCGTGATTTGACATCGTAGCGCGCAGTCACACAACGAGCTACGAACGCAACAGTAACCATTCATTGTTAAGAAATAAATTTAATTACATTATACTGTTAGTCGCAAAGAGTTTGTGCGGAGTGTGAATATATTTGGCAGAACAATCTCGACTGCTTAAAATTAATCTTAGGGGGTAATTAAATTCTGCAATCAGGGTGACACTAGTTGGTAGAAATCGACGATAGATTTCTTGACCGGGGCGCGAATGGACAGTTTACCTCCGCCTGCTATTGTATGCAGGAGATTTAAAAGTTTCAATTGCGCGGTGACAATGAAGAGATTAGAAAGAGTACAATGCTACATTCCTTATTCTTGTAAAAAAAATAAATCCCGTTCCGTTTGATTTCAGGTACAGAATGTATAAATCTGAGAAGCATCCAAATATACTTTTACACGAAGTTTATAACAACAAATCAAATATGTGTAAGCTTTATTTAAGTTATTATTAATAACAAAATGCTTTAAAGTTCATTGGACGGTATAACTTAAAATATCATCTTTAAGCTGTCCCCTAGTGGGTAACGGTGGCCATTGAAATTAGTTTTCTTTGTTTGTTTGTTATGATAATAATTGTGGGAAGTGTCTGCGAGGCTTTAATTGTAGGTATATTTCACGAAAGCCGGAAATTCAACGGAACAAGTTTAGCAGAAATCCAATTACCCACTTTCTAACTATAATCAAACGCAAAGCCGCCAAGCCAAGTGTCACAAAGAGCAGTATAGAAGGCCCGCTTAGGGAACAATTGTGTTAGCCGTACCTATATAGTGGCAAAGGGTAAGAGGCATCTCCAATCAACTCTCGCAACACCGCAAATTTAAATTACGATCGCAAATACTAATCGTAGCGATTGTATTATTTCCTATTATTGCAAAAACACAACAAATTAAAATTCGCAAGGAAAATAACAAAAGAAAAGGTCGCAAACAAACACAAAATAAATTATTTTGGTAAAATTTTCACAATAAAATTCGGTTGCTAAAATGCGCGAAGGTTATTTTATTGGCGACGAAGCTTATTGAATGGATGGCATTAAATAGTTTTGCATAGTGTATGTTTATTGTCACCACACGACAGGAGAACCATTTGCGACGTAGCGTGGCTGCTTTTTTAAAGTTGCATACGAAAACATATCTCTGCAAAGACGGCGGAGTCTGACCACTCACATTACTCATAAAAACCGCAGCTCAAATGTGACTTCGGAGAATTTAAATTTTCATTATGTTTCATTATGCTATTTGTGTCCTACGGTTGTTAGAAAGAAATAAAAACCTATATGATTAACAAATTGAATAATCCATAAATAGTGTTAAATACACTATTATATATATACACTAAAACAAACGTAAGATTGGGGAACGTGAGTGCATTCTAAAAAAGTAAAAACTCTATGATATTTCTATGTGTAAATTGAAGAAAGGAAATGAACAATAGTAGGAGAATTAACGTTCAGATATGTTTTGTTTAAAAACTATTAATATATTAGGATATCAACAATCGACACAGAATTTATTTGTTTATGCTGTTATAACATTAGTCTGTATATTCTGCACTTATGAGTTAACAAAATTTAATCAAAACTAAAATATAAAACGTCTTGTTTCAAGAACATTCTTTCAGGTGTTCGTTTAGTAAAACAAAAAAACCCTATATTATAGCATAATTTCAATTAAGGTTAGATATTAGATGAAATTTAAAAAAATATACGGGTACGAATTTTAAAAATGGTATACAAGAAAAACAAAATGTTACCGTAAATCCTTGCAGGCGGCCGACGTCCATCATGTCGTTGGCGTTTTTGGGAATTATTGAAGTGCACAGTACGGCGTCTTCGAGCGCCGCAATGACCTCAGGCGCTTGGTTAGCGCTCTGTGTATAAGCCAGGATTTTCTTGACTAGCAGATGATATTTTTGTATGCGTTGGATGGGCTTGATCAAGAGATCGCCCAGCTGAAAGTCAATGATCATTCTTTAATGTTTGATGAAATTTAGTAGCAGGAAAGCACACGACGTGCATACTAACACATGAAAGCCACAACAATGAAGTCATTCGGCAACGTGTCCATGGTAGAGCTGTGTAGTGAGAAAGTAAAAAAAATAAAAAATAAATATAAAGACCCCCAAAAACAATATAATAAATTAAACGAATAGTTTGTCTGTGTATGGTGTGAACTTGCGACTCTACCGGTTGGCCATGCAATGAGGGAAGGGAAGAGATGATACCGAAAACACTTTTAACAACGTTCAAACGTCGTAAAGGTCAACAACGTCGTCAACATAATTAATGCGCGGTCGAATCGCCTTGAATTGAATACGATATATAAATTTGAAGTGTTGTTGTAAGATGGACGAGTCAGTGTGTGGAGGTCATAGTGGAGTAGACGGGGGCAGGAGATGGGTTATTTAGGTTTTTAAAGTCTTCTCATACGTCTCCGTACCAAGGAGGCTTTGAGACGACATTGGGCAGGGCATTTGGCATAGTCATTGCAAGCGTAATGCCGCACACTACTGACACTGTGTGTATACACAAACTACTGTGAATGGCGTGCGGCATCGTTAAGAAGTAATACATATGGCCAAGCGTATTACACGGCTGGTACTCGAGTGAATTTGTTGCCAATTATTGTTGTTTCTCTAAATATAAAAATTTTGCGATTGAGTCCTTGAAATCCGATTATCAGTATATTAATTTTTGATAATGTAATTTATTTGTTCGTATGATTTGAATGTGAATCAGTACGCGTTGTACCAGCGTTGTGTGCTGGCCAAATACAGAACGATACTAATACCTGGTTGAGGCTCAACCGAGCACCAGGAAGGTGGTTTCGTTGTCTAAGTCGAACCTAGAACCCCATGAATATGTCACCCAAGCGATCGGTAGTTTAAGGCGAAAATTGAGTAAATTGATGTTAAGTGCTAGAGGGAGATTGTAATTCGTGTGTGACAAGAGAGAGTTTATATCAATCAAATTAAAATATTCAAAATTAAATAAAAAATATCACTTTTTATTCAAAGGTATTTGAACATAGCAACTAAAATTACTGCCCAATGCAAGGCGATAGGCATCTGTCATGTTTGTGACCTAATCAGTAAGTAGAATAAATAAAACGATTGCTACGAGTACCTCTACTTATACGACTTCGGCTCAAAATACGCGAGAACTAATATTATAAAACGGTAAAAACATTAAATACGGAGTTTAAAAGTTTTATTTGAGTAACTCGGTAGCTTGTTGTAAGCTCGCGTTGTGGCATTGATCGAGAAGGCCAAAGACCTCATAAGCAAAGGAAGTGAAACGTTTTAAGAACGCGTTGAATCAAATTCAAGTGCTTTTTGGTGCTGCACGGTCACAAACGATAATAGAATTGATTGCTTTCAAACTGCTTTTAAATTTACATCTGTCCGTGCTTGGTGCTTCTTTATGCATTTATAGGATTTTAAAGGATCTTCGTTTAATAAGACTGACAATATAAGATATTTAAAAATGTTTTTGACCTACCTACAGAAACACACGCACACGTAAATTTGAATTAACTTTGGAGAGGTAAAGGGACGAACCTGTAGTTTGTGGTTCAGTTTCTGTCTGAGTTCCTGGAAGTATGGGTCATGTTCGGAGACAATATATTCTGAGACCGGCTTGTTGCGGCAGTACGCCTCGTACATGAACATCCGCTTCTCCAAGAACCGGCGGAACAGCGGCCCGAGCAGCTCCGGCTTCTCAACGCAGACTAGCAACTCGCGATAAAAAATACTGCACAGAATAACAACTCATATTAAATCGCCTCATCGACGGAACAGTTAATGCGCCAGCGACACCGTCGTGAGCCACCCGGCGGTGTCCACATACAAATATTGGTATAACAGCGTCAGTAAAATTATAATGTGGTATTCACGTGGCTCGAGCAGCTTATGATGTAAGCATTGTATGTAAGGAAAGTCTGACAACGTGGTCACAAGGGAAATATAAATTTGTAAAGTCGCAAAGAGCAGAGCGGGCACAATGAATTCGCTTACAGTTAAAGGAAAACATTGAGGCGGTAAGAGTGAAGACGGCGCTTCGCCATCCAGCCGGATGATGATGAATTTCCGCCAAGTATCGGTTTTCTGGTGTCACATCGCCTACATATATTCGGTACATAAAGAAGCGTTACTCACTCACGGTGCCATTCGAAAATGGCCTCGATGTTTCCAAAGATCATGCGATGGCGCCGGTCGCGCAGGCTCTCGGGCACCTGTGGCTCAGCGGAAGGTTCCTGTACGACCAAATCACAAAGTCTTTGTTATTACATCTAAACCATTATAATTCATTTGTTATATCAGAGTCACATAAAACTCTTACGCCAGAGGTTTAAATATCTAACAAAAATACATATTTTGTCTATAAAATATAGAAAAAGGTAGATAACCAAACAAATTGTTGAATGACCTGATATTAAGTGCTGCCCTGCCACCCATCAACAATATATCATGACGATGATGTGAGCACGGGGCTGCGGCACGTCACGCATCACACGACATGCAGAAGTATCAGCGAAATACCTCTGCGTCATTCTTGTCCTCCGTGAGGTCTTGGCATCCCTCGACCTAGCCGGCCCGTGCATGCGATAGCTACCTGTTGCCGCTGCGGGCCTTCCTGCCGTTAGAAACGTTCGCTGGATCGGATGTGTACTTACCGCCATGTGGCGTATATATCCTTCGCAGATGAGTTGCAGGTCGGACACGTAGATCTCCTCAGTGTCGACTAGCTCTCGCAGCACGTAGTCGCGCTTTTTGAGAATGGCTTCGACGTTGTCGGGTCCCGGTGTGGGCGGCGGTTCGTCGTCCGTTGAGCCAGGGCCGCCGGCGCCGCTGCTCGCGCCACCTCCGTGCTGTTCCTGCTCAGTTCATAAGTTTCCACCGTTTATTTATGCCTATTCCATGAAGCAAGTCGAAAGTCGAAAGAAATACAACATTTTAGAGCATTACAGAAAAAAACTAATAACGACCATCTAAAAGATGTTTTTAAAATAATACATTTAAAACTACTGAATTACAAAATAAAAATTATATTATTTCAAGTGCAATTATAATAAAAAAAAAAACATACAGACGAATTGATAACCTCCTCCTTTTTGAAGTCAGTTAAATAAATGTTTTAGCTGAATCAAGTGCAAGACATACAGTTGTAAGCAAAAAAAGAAGCAAGCATGGGATAAATTGAATTGCATCGTACGTGGATCTACCATCTACGTCTATGAAGTTGTTTACTTTTGCAGATGTCAGCTAGTGATCTAATAACAAAAACATCGCGACCAAATAATTTTAAGCACAACAGATTTAGTTTATAATTACTGCACACC
>DWTW01002085.1:0-11566 GCA_018246275.1 Papilio slateri
GGGTATGAATAGGACAAGGAAATATCCTTTTTCCTGTCTATTCCTCTCTTTGTCCATTAAAGGTAGGCAACGCATCTGCGACTCATTTCCTTGTTTCAAATGTCTATGGGCAGCGGTCACTTAACATCAGGTAACCCGCTTGCTCGTTTGCCACCTTATTCCATAAAAAAAATACCTTTGAAAACTTTTTAAAATAAAGGTAAATATTAAATAAAAGATCATTATTATATGTATTTATATATTCAGAAGTGATAAATTAATATTTTAAACACGATATTTAATGTAAAATTTGGTTTGTG
Organism: Papilio slateri; assembly: GCA_018246275.1. NCBI lineage: Eukaryota > Metazoa > Arthropoda > Insecta > Lepidoptera > Papilionidae > Papilio > Papilio slateri. The sequence continues at coordinate 300 of DWTW01002085.1, forward strand.
AACTCATTAACTAATTTTAGCTAGGTTACTATATTATACGTGTAGTAAGTATATATTTAAAATTAATTAAATAACCATAAGTAAATACATTGATTTCTTTCAATAAGAAAATTTAAAAAAAACCGGTAGCAATTCATATGCCCCAGGTTCCTATCCCAACCTTGCTTTCAATCCGTTTAGAAATAGTCGGTAACTGAAAGTCACATTGTTTTCCTTCACCGTATTTTATTGGATGTTGTAGTCGTTATTTCTCCAATAGCGTTGTTAGAGTACAGAGTCGTCTCTCATTTATATACTCTTAACAACTTTAGAGTGGTCAAATCGACGATTTCTTAAGCGATAATTACCAAGTTACTCATCTTATTAATTTCAGCCGGCTTTAAAAGTCAACACTAATGCAATTGCAAGTTAGAGTCGAGTTTTGAATTTGCTTGATTCTCGAAGCTCGCATTCAGAACAACCAGACTTACTAAACAACCATCTATCGTAACATTAGTATCACTTTCCGTCAATACATAATATTCTGGTTCATTTTAATGTATATATAAGTACTTTATATAATCCGTACATCGATTGCGAAATCGTCTCAATCTGACAGATTATCCCTAACAACTTTTACATCACCGCTAATATGTAATGTGTAGTGTGAATTTATTTACAAGATTTATATATTTTAAATCATGTTTACAACGACACGCATGGCACATGTAAAATCCTACGCTTTTCTTTCAAAAATTACATGCTATTTGTTTATTTGTATATAACTAGCGACCCGCCCCGGCTTCGCTCGGGTCCAATGCTGATACAAACACGTGCGATCGCTGCTAATCATAAAGTGCTATGAAGCGAAACGAGTTCTTTTTTTGTGACTGGCTTGTCACTTAGCCTGGAGGAGGCTTTAACAAATTCACCGGGCTTGAGGTGGTTAAATGCACAGTCTATTTAAGGTACATGAGTAGATAAGGATTAATGCTGTATTGCTTGAAATCGCAATTAAGCCATTATTTCTCGTTTCTCGTAAAAATAAAGGATAAAAAATGGTTATTGTGGGTTATCATTATTTTTGTAGACCTTCTTAAGGTGTATAACACTGTAGTACATTATTTTGATCTATCTTGTAGGGTTCGTTTATTTCGTAGCCTGCGTTTACAATGTAAGCGCAAAAAATGTGTTTATTTACGACATCACATTAGAAACCTCTTAAATTATCAGTAAGTCTCTACTATATTATACATGTATTATACATATAAATGTTCCTCTTGAATCACTCTATCTATTAAAAAAACTGCACCAAAATCCGTTGCGTAATTTTAAAGATCTAAGCATACATAGGGACAGACAGACAGCAGGAAGCGACTTTGTTTTATACTATGAAGTGATATACATACATCGAAGCATGTGTCATGTAATTTTAGGAGTCTTTTTTTATCAAAAGGATATATTATATATTATGATCATCAAAAAATTGTATTTATTTTTCATGTCCACTAAACATTTATTAAAAACAAATTAAATATTCATTTAAAATAAACGGATTAACGTACTTTGCTTTTTTTTTATTAAAGATAACAGACAAACATAAGACGGAGTAACATAGAACTGATTTTTTTTTAAATGTGTGTATGTGTGGGATGCATAGCCGTTGTTACAATTTGAAGGCGCAATATTACACGCTCTTCTCTCTCCCTCACACTAAGCGATACTGATACAGTGATAGAACGAAAGCAAATAGCGAACGTTAAAACATTTTTCTGTCATTAAATTCTGGTCCTAATCCGTTAAATCTCATTGAAAATTGGTAAGTTTCCAACACTTGCAGTGGGTCGATTTTTTATATTTTTCTGAAGCCTTCGTCGAGGGCCCTATACTTTATTATAAATTGTGTTTTGTTTTTCACACCTACGATGAGCTGTTTCGGTCGAGTGCGCCTCTCTAGCTCTTGGCAATTAAACAAGTTAACACATCTGCGCGTTTTATATTGCACACGCAATAATACGTTGCCTTATCAAGATCGGGTTGTGAAGAAAATTAGCATACCGCAGGGAAATTTAACTAAAAATATTATCTATTACGAAGTATCTAATTCGTTACAAAAATTGGTCTGATATCTTTTAAAATACGGCACGGTGGGTAAAACCGCGGGTTAAAGCTAGTGAACAATAATTGTCCAACTAATATCGGAACGATTAAACAAATGAACAATAAGTGTTGTCTCGCGCGTGGTTTTCCTCGAGCGCGCGGATAAATAAAAGCGGCAAGCGCGGCACGAAGAATACCGAAGCCATGGCCCGCCGAGTGAGGTCGTTACTGTGCGTCGTTGCCGCGCTCTGCGCGTGCGCCGCCTCCGCGCGCACCGACCAGTTAATGTCGAACCCCGTCCAAAAACTCGAAATCAGTGAGTAAAATAAACAATATTATCTGTGATTTTATAACAGCGACGTTACGTTCGGATCCTAAATGATAGATTAGTTTATGAATATGTGCGCGATCATAATTTATATTTTCTCGTGCAGTAGTTTCAGTGGAATACGATGCATCGCCTCGGAACTAATTATGCGAATGAACTTTGTCGAGGGTAATTCCGTTAAAATACTAATTGGTAAACACGCACGCGACGCACGGAAACAGTTGACATATTCCACTTTGTTTATGACTTTTGGTGACATTGAAGTTAAAGAATATCGAAGAGACCGGTTTAAAACTGTCCTTTTTTAGTACCGTTGACTTTAAAACTATAGAACATTATTAAAGAATTTACATTTGATAAGAAAACTATTTTTTTTTTAATATGAAGCAATATTATATTTTAAAAACCTTATGATAAAGTGTAGGCGTGTCAATAAACAGCAACCACAACAAGCTGACATTTAAATCTTGCCATAAATAAAAACCAAACTCGTTTCGACTGACTAATAATGCGTCTTTAGAAGTATATATACCTACAAGTGGACAAATGTCGACGTTACGCCGCGCACAAACGCGCGGGTATTTCCAATAAATGTTCAAGAGTGCATAAATTATCAAACTTTTTGTTGATACCTAAACAAACATAAGGCCCTTTAGTTTCTCAATGTTTATTAAATATTATCGATGGAGAGGGCAAGCGACCGCGACCTCTTATCAAAGTGTCTTCGTGAATAGTAAACACGAATAAGTTTGTTATTTTTAAGCACTTGGAATAGATACGTCGTCGCAGTGTAATTAATTAATTTAAATTATAAAAACCAACAGTGGCAGAGCCCACAACGACAACATCTGTTGTACGAATGGGCCGGCTCGATCGGGGAAATACAACGACCGACCAGAAGACAGGCGTGAAGTAGAAGAATTTCTGCGTTTTGTCTGATGAGGTGTCGGAGACCCACATTCAGTCCTCTTCCCCTACTCATCCTTTCCGAATAAGGATAGGATGGGAAGGGGGAGTGGATAAGACGGGAAGAGGATGAATAGGAAAAGGTAATATCCTTCTTCCTGTATATCCCTCTCCATTAAAAGTAGGCAACGCATCCGCAACAACCTAATCAGGTGAACCCATTGCTCGTTAGCCGCCTTCTCCCATAAAAAAAGTATATTTTTATAAGCCGTGTAATTAATAAAACTAGCGGATAATCCATCATTTGAGATGTATTTCAATTATATTTTAGTCGAAATAATAAAAGAGAAAACAAAGATAAGAAAAACTTAAGCCGGTAAAGTGTGGAAATGGCGTCAAAGGCTACCTTATATATAAGGTATAGTTTAAAAGTACAATACCATGAGGGCGAGATAATTATTTTAGAATTTTGTACCTTCACACTCCTTCATATTTCTGCCTATTTCTGTAAAAGGTTGTATTTTATTAAAATATGATATGATCGTTATTTTAGGTTAATTACTTAAACATGTTTCTAAACACTACACTTACACGCACACACAACCGGCAGTGGTATTTCCCGCATTAGACATTCATAAACAATAAATCAAATATAACGCATTGCCATTGTAAAAAATAATAATCGCTAAAAGTCTAGATTTGCCAATTGGTACATAAGCCTCTTTCGTACAATCTTACATAAACCTGCCTTCCCCAGAATCAGAATATTTTTGAAGATATTTACCTCTCATAAAAAAGGCCATTTCGTAATCTTAGGCCTCGTATGCACTGTGTGGCAAGCCGCATGCGGCAACTGCGGCTGACTGGAGCGCGACAGTACAACGTGCTGTCTATGGCGAGCAACCGCAAAAAACACAATCCGCACAGCGCGTATAGAAACCGCGCGACCAACCGCAGTGAAGCCGCAGCGCTGCGAGTAACCGCAACGGTCGGACAGCGGCCGCATCGTAGTGCGAATGAAAACTGTTTTTTCATATATATTTTTGTCTGCGGCTGACCAGACGACCGATCGCGTTGCGGCTAGACGCTTAATTCGTATGGGCTCTAAGGATCAATGAAGAGTGCGAAGTCAGGGTCTCTATATCTCCAGATTTGCAGGCAAAATAGCAAGATCCGATAGTATTCTGAGCAGTAATAATGGTAGCTCCAATAATAATAGAAAAAACCTACGTTTCAAGATAAGAAAAGCGATCGTTGAAATGCACCGCAATTAAACTTAAACGTCATATATAATTGATATGTCATTTGCGGGCAATTAGCGGCCAGCTTGTTTACTGCGACAATGAGGACGAAGTGACGGCACGGCCACTCCTCACTTGCTTACCTATCTATTGACACAAAATTACTAGTTACTGTATCCTTTTTCTATGATCTTCTAGTCAGTGTGTGAAAATACTGTTAACATGGCCCATGAACATTTCCCTTGGACATTTTATGCTAGTTTGACTTTGAACACGAAAAAGGCACCCAATTTTCTCTTGATCTTTGTTGTGTTTATCCCAATTAGGCTTTAAAGGTATTAACAGTATGGATGCAGAACAGTTTTATAAATAATCCTGTATTTATAAAACTGTTCTGCATCCATACTGTTAACGAGTCTTTTATACGAAATTTATATTGTATGTTTAAATTTAAATTTATAGATATGAATTTTATAACGAAAACTTTTTAATATGCAGCAACCTTAATCCTTACCGCTATTTGTTATCTACTTGTCATCTGCCACCTACAGTTAATATAAGAGCTGACCTTTTTTAATAGGAATATTTAATATTTCTAGTAGCAAACAAGCAAGCCGTTCACTTGATAATAAGTTACCAATACCCATAGACATCTGCAACAAATAAATAAGTTGCAGATGCCTAAAGTAGGCAACCTTTAATGGGCAGAGTAGGAGCGAAAACAGGAAAATATATTTTCTTTTCCTATCTATCCTCTTTCTCTTCCCTTCCTTTTCTTATTAAAAAAGGAGGGGAAGGGAAAGAAGATTAAGATTAGGCCTCCGGCACCTCACTCCTCAGGCAAAATGCAGAAATACTTCTACTTCACACCTGTCCTCGGTGAGGTTGTGGTATTTCACCAGTTAAGCCAGCCCATTTGTGCAACAGATGTTGTAATTGTGGGCTCTACCACTGTTAGATCTATTTATCTAAGATTTATATTTACAGGAGGAACATAATTTGGAGACATATTTATTGGACCATGCTTATCCAAGTAGTGACAATAAAAGCCTTACAGCTATTTTATATGGCGAACTTGGGACTGTCCAATTTGCCAACAAGCATAAAATACTTGCTACATATGCAGATATGGGTGCAGTCAATTATGTTGTAAGATGGAATGTAAAGGTATGTTTTTTTTAAATTTAATAACCTTCATCTTATCACTCTTTTTTGTCAAATTAATTGTATAATTATCACAGTCTAGAGGTGGACCTAAATTGCGTCTTTCTGGCTATGGAGTGGAATTACAACTGAAAAGCACAGAATATAAAAGCCAGGATGATACTACACCTAAAGAGTCTGATGCTGGTGAAACTGCAGAACCATCTGTTGAGGAAGATGAAAATGATCCTCAGAATCAATTAGATGGTTTTAACTTTGGAAGGCTCAAGTAAGTAGAAAGTGAAAACTATATATATTTTATATATTACTAACAACCCGCTCCATCATTGGTTCAGATATATAGATAGATAGAAAAAATATAGCCTATGTTATTTCTGGATAATGTTCCTTTCTCATGGTGAAGAAGTTATATCATAGCTTAAAATAGTTTCAATTTAAGTATTACTAGTAAATTAACAAATCTTCCCCTTTATCATATTTATATAGACAAAGTCAATAGCATATAGTATAGTAACTTATACATGCATAGATTGTGTAAATAACATTCTAAACTATTTTAACATGTTCATATTATGTTCTTCTATCTATATCTTGTTATTCTGTAAGTAAAATGTCAATTTAATAAACCCCGGTGCCTTCAGGTATTTATGTTAGTCTTGGAATGAAGTAATGAGATTAAAGCAACTTGTGTGCCAAGGATTTATATGTAATATAAGAAATATTTTTTACGAGTGTATATTTTGCTGTATAATATTTAATACAAATTCATTATTTTGGTTCAAGTTTATTTTTAAAAAGAATTTTAAAATCAAATCACTCAAGATTACTGTTTTACTAACAAAATTCAATGTTGATTACATCCAAACTTAAATTCTTCAACTTACTGGTTCCATGAGTTGTAAAGGCCACTAAAATAATTTTTATCTATAATTTTAAACAAGATTAATCACTTAAATTTAACTAATTATTTTCATTTATCATTTTCATTTGCCTACTAATCTTACGTAAATATTATCAAAAAAGGGTAATTTTGATCATAACTAAAATTCATTGAGTACATGATTTTAGTGAGAATTACTCGAACTAATTGTTAAAAAAAATAGGTTTTATCGTAAAAATAAATATTGTTATTTTTTATTTCTTTTATAGGAATTTATTCCCCGCACTACGTACACCACTAGAGCGATTCCGACGTCATCTGTCGGAATCGAGTGAAGAGCTTGCTCCGCTCAAAGTGTGGCAGATGCAGGCGCTCAGCATGCAGGCTGCAGCGGCCGTCATGGACGCGCATGACGCCGGTGGCGATGAGGCGCTCAAAGTGCTCACTTCTATTGCGCAAAACTTCCCAATGCAGGTAAATATTGGTTTATAATTGGTGGTATAATATTGGCTTCTAGAATAGATTGGATTTGCGTGAATAAGTTAAAGAGGAAGAAAAGTATTACACCAAACTACATATGGCATAGGCTGAGGCCGACGATAGTGAGAGAGCTTGTGTAGGTGTTGGAATTACTCTTTGTGAAAGAAAGGGATCTAAAAGAATCTCTCTGAATAAATCTAAAAGAAATTAGCTTAGCTGAATAAGCTAACGAAGGTTCCACAGGACTACTTAGCGCATAGCGTTCCTGTCATTTTCTAATAAGGAAAGGATTTGACGGTGGAGGGGATGGATAGGAAAGGTAATAGGTAATCCTTTTTTCTGTTTATCCCCTTCTCTGTTGCAACTCATTAGGTTTTGCAGATGTCTATGTGTAGCATTCATTGATATCAAGTGAACTACTTGCTCGTTTGCCAACTTCTACTATAAAAAAAACACACACACACTTATAGGGGCATTTAAAATTAGACTGAAATGCCGTTTTTTAATGAGGTGGTAGATAATGATATAAAGGTTGTATGAGATTGTAGTCCTATAGATTTAACAATCCTAATTTATATTAATGTAATTTGTTTCAGACAAAATCGCTCATCCATGTAAATGTACCTCGATCGTTCCGCGACGAGGTGCTGTACAACCAGGACATTTGGGCGTCGACGCTGGGGCTGCGGCCCGCCGAGCCTCTGCTGCTGGTGTCGGGTGCGCAGTACGACGCCGAAGAGGTAGATGTCATGGCACTGCTGGCTGCGCTCAGAGAAGATGTCGGACCCATGAATATTTTACATGGTCTTGGTTAGTTTTTAAGTGTATATACATTACATACAAAACGTAACGTAATAGTACGTACATATTCTAAAGGCTCGCGCACATTATGGTGGGCCAACAATAATCTAAACACTTTTGTACTTACTGTGTACAAGGCCTGGGGCCTAAGGCGGCCCAGACTGCAACTGCGTCACTGTATATGTGACAGACATACTTTTAATATGTATTTGAGGGTTTTGCTGTTAGTAAAACGATTACTAAAAATTCTATAAGTTTTCAAACTGCAAAAAAATACTCGCAGACATCACACTAATATCTCATATAACTTGCGTATTGCAATCGATATTATTATAAAAACATGAGTCTTTTGATATTGTCTCAAAGTGACAAAAATATGAGTGAATATTTTCTATGTTATTTTTTTAACATCATCCATCAATGGAGTGTATTAAGGACACATTTTGTGCCATTCACAATTTTGTGTGGACAGTTTTATGTGGTTATTCATCTCGTAATCAAAATTGCAAAGAAACAAAATGTTTTTATTTAAAGCAAAGTGACAAGCAGGAAGCTAACATATGATGTATCAACAAGTAAATATCCATATTGTTAGTACGTCTCTGTCTCTCGAGTTTTATTACCTCGAAGGGAAAGAAAATTTCACATATACTATTTATAATATAAGCTTTTTAACTATGTGTTCTAATATTTTCGCCCGTGCCCAGATCATGCTTCACAATGTGTTTATTATTGCAGGTTTACCAAAAAATCTCATCAATACATTAATGTCGCTGGAACTGGGCGAGGCGTATACGTGGGAGGAGTATGGACTGGACATACGCGACTCGTCCATCACGTGGCTCAATGACCTGGAAAACGACGACCGCTACCGCCGCTGGCCCTCCTCGTACATGGAACTCTTGAGGCCCACATACCCGGGCATGCTCAGGAATCTTAGAAGAAACATCTATAATTATGTACGTATTTTAATAAATTAATGCTTATAATACATAATTTACATTCCACAAACATTATTTAAATTCAAACAAATTAATTGGATTAAGATGTTAGTAATAAATATACTCAGTAGTATTTGTTACAAGAAATTATTAATATATATTTTAATACAGGTGATTGTCATCGACCCAACATCGACAGCATCCGGGCCGCCTTTGAAGCTTGGCGAAACTCTACTGAAGCACGCAACGCCGGTGCGCGTCGGCCTGGTGCTGGCTCCCGGCAAGGACGCCGCGCTCTCGGCCGCTATTCGATCATCGTTTAACTACATAGCTCAGGATAAAAACTCTAATAAGGAAGCATTCTTTTTCCTCACACAGGTATGTATGAATCTGAAAATAGACGTGTGAAATATTGCATTAATTTCCATTGTTTGGACGGGGATTGGGTTTCTGATCTGCCCTTTTGGTTAAACACAGAATTAAATCTTAGCTTTACTCGGGTCTTCTGTGAGGTCGTAATACCTTTTCCATCCTGTAGCAGCTAAAGTTGCATGTTTCTACAGCAGTTGGTGATTTTTCATTTATCTATAAAAAAGAAATAGTTTTAGTATAAGGAATAATTTTTTTTCAGTTGATTAGTTCCTGTGAAGATGATGTAATGACATTAGAACATGTCAAAAAACAGCTTAAGAAATCTCTGAGCTCCAGTACAAATGTAGACGACATTCTGTCTGAGGACTCCGAGTACAATTTTGGTCATCAGTTGGCAGAAGAATTTCTTTTCAAAATTGCCAGCGATAAGTACCCTCTGGTAAGTAACTTACAATGTACCAAATTCAAACTAAATATTTTTTCTAATAAACTTTTTATAAGAATAGTTTTCACAATAACTTGCCGCATACTTACCGTATGAAATTTTAATTGCGAACATACTTACGAACTATTTTTTTTTGATGCCACCATAATACAAATTGTTCTAGTAGATAATACAATAGTTCTAGTTATAGAATTAATAAGAAAAAATAACAATACAATAGTTTTATATAGCTTTTGTTTAATAAGCATATTTGTATTTCTGCGATTGAGATTTTTTTTATTTAGAAAAAAATCTTATTCTCTTAATTTCAAGTAGCTGAGATCAGTTTTTTTTTTGCGTATTTTGTTTTATTGTTACATTACCATAATTATAACGATCTGTCAGGTCCTAATCAACGGCGTACCGCTATGGGACGACGGGTCCCCGACATCCGTGACGTCGTCCGTGGAGCTGCTGGAGGAGGCGCTGGTGAGCGCGCTGGCGCGGCACACGGCGCGCCTGCAGCGGGCCGTCTTCCGCTCCGAGCTCGGCGACACCGACGACGCTGTAGATCACCTCATGAAGCAGCCGCATATCATGCCCAGGTACATCTATTACACTGTCCTCAATATTTTAATCATCATCAGTGATATTTTACAGTATTGCAGTAATGACATATCTGTCTACACCATTAGGGTTAAATGTTAAGGGAAAGAGACCAACTTGTTACTCTTACTTGCTTACTTATTTAATTGGGCAATTCCTCTTTCATATATTTCACTTACAAATTATTTCTGACATAATTTTTGTTTTCAAAAACGTTGTACTATTTAAGTTTGTCTTTGTAGGCTAAATCGTCGCGTGCTGGCTTCTGAACCAACTCAATATTTAGACCTATCAGGAATGCCTTCCTCCCCTGAATTGTTCACTGAAGATAGACTGCATCGATTGCTGCACCTGACAGGTAAATTTTTTATTATATATTATGCATATTTAGACGGATTAACAAGTAAAATTATGCAAAACAATCTTTTATTACAAAAACAAACATGGCCATATATTTTTTTGTATTCAAAAAAGTTTTGTGTGTTTATTTGAAAAGTTAAACATTTTTATTTAAATAACATTTGCCTCAGTCGCGTTTGAGTATGTAATAACCTCCATGAATAGTGAATAATGTTTCCTATTTAACAGGTCGCGACACTTTAGCGACAGCATTGCCGATCTTGAAATATTTCCTGAAGCCTGGCAAACCCGATAAGATAACGCAAACTATTTGGATAGTTGGAGATCTCAACGTTAAGGAGTCTAGAGATCTGTTAAGAAATGCGTTAACATTTATGGTGAAATATTTTTTTATTATTTTATTCGTTCCTACTGTTAATAATAACTTGTCCAATACATTACAAATTCTTTTGTATATAATTTTGTATGGCAAACAAGCATTTTGAACTCTATCTACTTAAACTGATGTTAAATGACCTCCACTGCTCTGCTGACCCATAGACAAGAATAGACAACATCTGCCTCTTCTAAAGTATTAGCTTAAATTATGCGCGAGCATTTCTGAGTATATCTTTTCAAAATCTTAGTATTAGGTGCGCAACTAAGTTCTCGCTGTTTGTCAGTAGATGGCTCTAGCAGTAAGAGC
>DWTW01002086.1:0-11566 GCA_018246275.1 Papilio slateri
TTCGGCGGTAGGGATCTGCGCCAGAACGGAATCTGTAGCCGTTTGGACTTGCTCCATGAGTCGGTCTGTTTCGGCATGAACACCTGACACAACTATAAGTTAGGAGCAAGAACAGTTACTATAATGCTATCAAAAGTGACTGATTTGTCGTTGCTATAAATTGAGCAATCGAAGCAACAACAACAAAACCTCACAACTGAGACTGGCCTCTAGAAAATAAAGGCACAGAACGTGCATTAACGTGATTATAGAAATGAGCCCACTAGGGAAGTCATCCTTAATTAGCTTTTGCGCCGAATATAAAAACGTTTCACAAAAAAAATCTGCAGTATATAAATAATTATTTTAACCAAACAATAAACATTGATCTATTTTGCACACAGGGTTGAAATAGTATAATTAATTGAGTAACTACAGGGAGGACGATTTAATATTAAACACAAGCTACACGGCAACCCTATTACAGCGTGAGCGGCGTCTGCTTCACCGCCCACCCCGTAATGAGATACGGACTTGAGTTTATAAGCGAACGCCTTGATTATGTTATGCATTTTGCAGAGCTTGTTCGGCTGGGCATTGTTCGCTCCATAGTTCCGTAATTTATTGCATCTTTGTATAATAACAATTTGAGTGCAACAACTGTGTCCTAGTTGCTCATTCGACCGTTAATAAAAAATGAAACCCTCACAACGTGTCTTTATAATAGTGTGAGCGATAGATAAATTAATGCGATTGTTTTAATTCCTAAAATGTCAGTAATAGTTAAATCAATGCATTATTTTTTATAAACTAATTTCTTATAATGTCTCCATCTTGTGGGTTTCACCCACGCTGCATTAGTACTTTGGGGTCATTATTTTCGTAATTTCGCGACTTACGCGCTTATTGTACTTTATCTTAAATGCCATTCTCGTAGTTTCTGTTTCCATCGTTATCTATACATTCTATGTACGAGCGAGATGTTCTGCCCATTTTAAGTATATTTAATTAAAGTTTGATTATTGAAAGTTAATAGGCTGGTACGACCGGTACACGTGCGAAGTCGGGGCAGGTCACTAGTTATTCGACAACTATATGTGAATCTTTATACATCTGTTAACGTTCTATGTCTACGGTCGCTGTAGCATCAGTCGCATTAGCCGATTAATGTCCAACAACGCGTGTGGTTTCACGCTGTCTAATGCTCGAGATATTTTTACACGCTAGTGAACGTGTTTGTTATTACATTTTGTTGTCATATTTAATTGTGATTCAGTTGGTTAAGTTGACTCATTCGCTTCAGGCAACCACCGGTCATACCGCTGGTATGGAGGATAATTTGTTGCGATTTTTGTCGTATGATTTATTTTAAGGCCCAGAGATTACGTTCGTTTAATAAAAGATAGATTTTATTAGCCGCAGGTGGTAATAATATCGTGAGAAGGAAGGTATGTTATTACTAAAAGAATTTTAAGAGCAAACTGCTGTTGCATTAGGGATTTTCTTCTTTTATAGACAGATCATTATTTTGTACAACACTCATCCTCATAGCGGATGCTTATGTAAGTGCAAGACTATTATGGTAACAATTTGGTCAAAAAATAAATGTACGATTGCCTACTTCGACCCATATCAACACTGCTTTTACAATTCGGAACACAATTTTGTGTTTCTATCATTATCCTTTCACTATGTGGAAACCAACGTAGTAACAAAAATGATGGAGAAATTCACTGCTTGCAGTTGGCAGTTGCACACTTACATCGTAAATGGTAAAGTAAATAGCAATACTTTCAAGTAAATAGAATTCTGTTACTAGTGATGAACTAAAGAACTTGGTTCTCCCCAATCCTCTCACATGAAGAACCACGTCATAGACGATCTCACGATCATATTTAATTAGTTGTATGGATGTGACACCAAGATATGTGTATCAACACCGCCCCAAGAAAGAAGTCCGAGATTTCCATATCAAATTCAACAAGTGCTTGTATTTTATCATTCCATTGTTTTTGTTCAAGTACTTTGCGTGTAAAACAAATTTGGCGAACAATTATGTATGCCAAGCAATGTAAGCCATTGAGACACTGGCACCTTTTTCGGTCCAGCAGGCGTTAGTTAACGGTAATATTAAAAGACAGGCTTTATAGCTCTCTTAATGGATGGACCAACAGAATTACGGGACACTCTGTATAAAGACACCGAGTTAAATGTAATAAAAGTCAGAGACGCTTCTACACAATTATGACGCCAGCCATGAGCCGCGTAACTGCTCATTGAATTAGTGCCAGTTGTCGCCCAGTTGTGAGATTTGAGCAATAAATTAAGCCAGATGTTCGCCACGGTTAGGAGGCGTAATTACATGACTTCAAGTCTCCGTGAGTTCACACTGCCGAAAACATTCACGTAAAACATGTTATCTCTGATTTTTTTATAGAGAAAGAGAGAGACAACATGTTTTATGTGATGTTTTCAGCAGTGCTGAACTCCCGGACTGTGTTACTTCTACTCAAATATTCATACACCGTTATTACTATTGTGGCCATTTGAAGTATAAATGTAACTGCTATGTTTATACTTGCAATTTCTAAAGGGGTAATGTTACTCTTGGGGTCGCCAGGATGTCAGAGACGATTCAAATGAGAGGGTTTCGACTTTAGGGATCAGCGGTGTTCTTTGTAATTATGTTATTTACTGAGATCGCTGACGTTGATATTATCATCTGTCTCTCTTTTAGAAAGAATTTTGGGAAATCATGGACTTCTGAAAGCCGTTGGATGGATTAAATGATAACGTTACATCATGTTAAATAAAATTATTTGTTGAAAGTTTTTATCTGTGAAGTCTGTACTTGTTGGTAATTATTATTATTTTTTAAAATAATGAAGATATAAATACTACCTACACATATATAGCAATTGCTGTCTGTGTTGAACTCAGTGAAGGTAAAAAATTATCGGATGTATACACAATAAAGAAATATGTACATCTGTCTGTCACCAATTTTATAAGGATCATAATTAAAAATGATATTTTCATAATTAATTTTACCATATTGCGTGTAATTCTTCAGTATTGCAAAAAGTTAATGAATGATATTAAAAGGTGGGCCGCGCTACTTTTTCCACGTCGGTGAGTTAAATGTTTTAATCGTGGGCAGCGAGCGTGTTCGGGAGAAATGAGCCAAGACGTCTGACCCCAAAATAAAGTTAATTAGGCGGTTATGAAAGGTCGCTGGAGTGTTTGCAAGACGATATCAAAATTGGGTTACTGTAAATGTAAGATAAGATATTTTTCATAAACCTCTCATCATTTTGTGTAACAATTTTTTATATCTATATATTTCTACACTTAATTACTTTGTAATTTTAATTTTGAACCAAAATTCCCCAAAGCTTTGTGGTTTAATGTTAACATTTGTCTATGTTTCTAGTAATTCATCATGGCTGGCGTTTTTTAGTGGCATTAGTTAAGACACGCCGATCGATCTCCCAGTTTATTACGTACTTGGCTTGCGGCCGATGCTACGTCCGTTTTATTTGACATCGTTCACTGTTTCCAAAATCATGAATATTTAACACGGAATGGATGGACTTTACGACTTCTTCGTCAAGAATAGAGCGACATTTACAAATAAGCATTTTGTTAAAGGCATTTCTATTAATGCTCTTATGAATAATAAAATCAAAAACAACACAAAGACTCACGCCCATCACCACACAAGGGTAGGTAGAGGAATTTTCATTATACTCAATCTTGGCCTGCCTTGTTCGCTTCCTTCATATTTGTTCATATATTTAGCATTTCCAAGTACTTTAATTTTACTTTATTTATTCTGTCTGGTCGATATATTTGCCGATTGTCAACTTCGTCAGTTTATAATCGGACTAGGCGTATTAAAAACTGTAAACAAATGGTGTTACTCGGGGTAATAGCATAATACAGAGAATTCAGTACTACCGTCCACGTGGGCGTTAATGCATAAAGAAAAGTTTCAATATTAACATATTGTTAGCTTTGGGTACATTGGATGGCGCCACATGACGCCGAGGTGCGCCCACGCAGGTTTATTGATTAACAAAGACAGTGCCGCCTGTCGGTATCCGACAATAAAATTGTTAAACTCAATGCACGACCTAAAAACCCTGACTATTGATTTACTGTGACGTGAAATTGTATAAATATATTTGTGCAGTTAACTTTATTATTCCTATACAGCTATTTATTTATATATTTTTTCTTCCTGTCCTTTTCCCACTTTATGTGGGGTCGGCACAGTACGAGAGTACGTTGTTCATACTGTAATAGGTTTTGGCTATAGTTTTTTTACGGCCGGCCGCCTGCCTCTCGCCAACACTCCTCAAGCACAGATATGAAACATTAGTAGATTATCGAAATAATTCACTGATATTTCTTTTAACCATGCGAAACAAGTTTTAAGCGTGGTTGTTAACCATGTCGGTTGACGACAATAGTCGAACGGCGGGATTCGAACCCACGACCATGTTGTGCATGTTTCGCGGTCCGTACACTTAGCCATTACGATTGGCACTTACAGCTATTTATATAAAAAGAAAAAAAAGCCGTTAAGAAGAGAAGAAGTACTCGTACGTACTCCTACTAAGTACGTACTCCTTTCTTAAAGGCCGGCAGCTCATCTGTGGTTCTTCTGGTGTTCCCTATGTTCATGGGTGTCGGTGATCACTTAACATTAGGCGACCGCATCCCATAAAAACAGAATTCATCCTAACCCAAGAGAGTAGGTAGAGATAATCAACAAAAACAGTGATTTTTATTTGGCACGGTTCTGGTGAACCTCTTTCGCTTCGTCTACATCCGTACATACTATTGGTTAACGGTATTTAGATGATCGGTCACCGATCCTTATTTATTTCCAATAAATATAAGATAATCGTAATAATTTACATATTAGATAACATTTTTTTTACGTAGGTACGGTATTTATACTTCAAGCTCGGAAGATAAAAATGAATGCGGGCGGAGCCGCGAGCACTAGCTAGTATCTCTATATAATCTCATTATGTATTTTATAAACTTGAAAAGATAAAAAAATAATCTTATTATCTCATCTTTCCTTACATTTTTCAAGATTTTTTCGGACACCATTTATTCCAATTTTAGTTAATACATATATAGTAAATATTTATGCAACTTGATTCCGAATACCTTATTTGTTCAATTTGAGTTAATGGTTTGAATACTATATATATATTACGAATTCTGTTATTATGTAAATGGATTTTAATGTAAAAGCCATCTAAATAAGGTATGTTTTCTGTTTTCAACACAACTAAATCAATTAAAGTTGTTCAGTAAACATGTTGAATAACTTTCGATTCAGGATTTGCATTCAGAGCCGGATTAAGCCAAGTGGTCGACTTTCTAACATTTCAAAGACTCGCTTACACTTTGGTGTAAGCTAGTCTTAAAGCTTTGGCTTTATTAACAACAAATGGATACATCGATTATTCTTCGAATGTTAAAAAGTATAATGAAATAACTTGCTATGTATGAACAAACACACAGTGTTCTATATAGCGATTTACTGAAGTGAAACCTTGCTATATGTATATAAGGTTTGTTTGGTTTACATTGTTACATATACACTGAGACCACCCTTTATAAACACAATATAATTATAAGGAAAAAAGGCGGAGGACGAAGGCGAAGTTAATAATCTTGATCCACCAAACATTGGAAAAGTTCTACATGACTTTTTTAAACTATGAAGAGCTTCTGGTGTTGGTAACATTAGTCTTGCAGTGGTTGTGCCTCTCAGAAGAAATACAAAGTTTTCAATTATAAGCTGACAACGATAGTGCATGTTTAGAATTTTTACAATTATACAAATGAGTTCCCATTCCCCGTTTTGTATCTACCCGCAATCATTTGTGTATCTTGTGACCTTATACCGTCACGAGCGATGTAGGACGGCCCATTAGCTGAGGCCGACGGATACAGTTCGTTCGGGATTATACTGCGTGGTCTACTGTGAGGAAATCCTATGTTGAATATAAGAAAGGCTAGACTATATACAAATCTATTTAACATGCACATCAGAAGCGTAGGATTGTGTCTGCTGGCATATAGCGGCAGGGGGGAGGGGGTGATCTTTTTATGAAGTTGTATTAATTCGGGAATCTGATCGTAGATTAGTATACAATGTAAGAAAAAACTTCACCATCAAGATGATATTAATGAGATTTGAAAGTTTTATCGCTACGAACGAACCTGAAGATTATCAACTGAATTTTTGACTTGATTGCAGATCAATCTTTAATACTGCGTCTATAATACATTCCTCGTACTTTTGTTATAATATTTTTCTAGTACAAATAATGATTTAATATCATTTATGATACCTGAAAAAACTTTGTGATAACTGCCACAGTCGTTATCAGGCCAAGTCCCTTCCCAGTAATAAATTATCGATAACTGAATCTTACTCAATACAATTTAACCTACACTGACCGGTGATTCAGCCACGTGCTATATATTATAGTATAAAGATACAAATATTGCGAAGTTGTTCATGTCTGTACGTCGCACGTGAAAGTATGCACATCCGAGCTACAAGAGCAGACGATGCCGAGTACAATGTTCTGCATGCACCATTAATTCTATTCCTCGTGGAATTAATTCTGTTCTCGTGAACATACACGTTGGTGCATAGAAAATGTGATTCTTTTTATCGTATAAAGGCTTACAACTGTTTCTTTTAACGACTTATTGGAGGTAGAATAAACAAAACATAATCAATTCATTGCGTCGGTTGTATGAAAAATATTAACAAGTTGGTTATAGTCAAAATGGACGTCTGTATACTTCTTAACAATGGTAATCGCTAAACGCCGTTTGGCCGATCATCAACATTAGAAATTATTTTATTACTTTTCTTGGTGTTCATGCTAACTCTGTTGTAAGACGACCCGAGATGACGCTGCATAAAATCATTTCGTATCCGTGCCGTTCGAAAATTGACGGCTACGAAAATTGATATAGTGTTTTTAGTTTTTAGAATATGTTTTTTTTTTACTGTCCAATGTATTATTTGCCAAGAAATGTTATTGCAGCATTTCACCCCACATACAGTTCATTGACAAAATAAAAATAAACCGGCAGAATAATGTTTTCCGGTTGAAAATAATTACTAAAGATTACTATGACTATTTAAGAACTATTATGGACTTAAAATGTCATCATTATGTAAAGGGTGTCCCACGGCCGTTGAGACCACGGTTCGAAATTAATTAAGTTATAATGTAATTTAATAATTATAATCAGTTGGTACAATGGACTCCAATTTTTGGGGTATAAAGGACTATGATAAGTTGCAGTCTAATGTAATTTTTTAAGGTAAAATGTTAAATTTCACGGTCTTCCTTTTCTCTTACATACTATGTTACATGGAGAAAAACAATATTTTTTTTTTATTAATCCTTATGATCTTTTTCGTAAAACACATGTATTTTTTATTTTCACATTTCGCGGGCAAACCCTTTCCCGTTCAAATAAGTAATTGCTTAAAAATCTGAAGAAGAATGCTTAAGAACGCTTGAACGCAGTTCAAATTCTTTTTAAAATTAAAATTCCTTCATGTCAAACTATCTATCTACAATCTTTAAGGTACTTCACGTGGATATGGAATCGTCGTGGGACACCCTGTATATTTTCATTATATTCTGCGTGGAAGTCATCGCTGTTACTATTACTAGGCAACAACTGTTATCGAATTTTACTCCGCACGAATACAATACACCCTCAATAACATAAATCATAGCTGGATAAGGAAATTAATTAAATGCAGAAGACGAAGTCCAAACAAAGATAGCACTCGTGACACTCAATAATGTTGACATCTAGTGTAAGTTTGCGGAAACTAGTACAATAACCGTGAGTCTATACTGTCGAAAACATTCACCTAACACATGTTGTCATCTCTGTTTTTTTATAGAGAAGGAGAGAGATAACAACATTTTTTATGTGATGTTTTTAGCAGTGTAAACTCACAGTAAAATTCCTATCTTTGTATTTATTTAATCCACGTATCGCTTATGAAGATTCCATCTTAATTCTAGAAGAGAAAGTTATCGTCATTATCTGGAGAATTAAGCAGTTTATTTGAGTTATTTTCTTTTATTTAAGGAGTATAGGTATAGCTAAATATTCAATTTGCAAACCGATTCTCAGTCGGGATTTGATTCTCAGTTACTTCGAAGTAGTAATATGTTAAGGGTATCCTTTATCACTAGCTGTTAATGCCCACCATCGCCCGGGCACATTTCAATATAGCACGTAATATATCCACATAGCATTTAATAGTGGTAGTGCCCGCAACAACATCTGTTGCACGAATGGGCGGCTCGACCGGTGAAATAGCACGACCTCACAGAAGACAGGCGTGAAGTATTCCTCGTTTCGTCTGATGAGTGAGGTGCCGGACGCCCAAATCCAGCCGTCTTCTCCTTCCCATCCTTTTCTAATTAGGAAAAGATGGGAAGGGGAAGAAGATTTTACAAGGGGGGGGTATGGATAGGAAAAGGAAATATCCTTGTTCCTGTTTATCACTTCTTCTGTCCATTAAAGGTGGGCAACGCATCTGCAACTTATTGGCTTGTTGCAGATGCCTATGGGTAGCGGTCACTTAATATCAGGTGACACGCTTGCTCGTTTGCAACCTTCTTCCATAAAAAAGCCTATGTTACTTCTGGCAGCTTTCTAATGGTAACGAAATTATTATAATCGATTCAGTTGTTACAGAGTTACCTATTACACACAAACAACTGCGTCTTTTAAAATACCTTGGGATCCAATAACGTAAAGCGTTTTGATATTTTGATATTTATCGTTTGGAATTAAGTTTACGTACTTATTTATGCAGGCCATTTATTTTTTCTATTGAAACATATTTCTATAAAGAGTGATGGCAGACACAAATTTTGGTAAGCATTTTTAAATTATATTTTTTTCTATGACCAAAATGCATGTATAAAAACAGCCAGGATGCTTATTCCATAGGAACTAGGCTTTATTAAAAATAAAAAAAAACAAGCGCCATTATGTCACAGCGATGCGGAAAATTCGAAATTTAAAAAATGGAAGAGTCGTTATGAAGAGAAAAGCTGTTAGTCTCGATAGTACTTTTTTTTGTTTAAATCCATGCAGTGAGCTGCAAAAGTATGAATTTCATAAAATCCGTTTAGTAATAAAAAAATGTTTATTCTGTTGTAAAGTACGATCTTCTGCAAAATTTGTTTTTTGTAAAATTGGAATTTGGTATTTAAACGTGCATGAAATTGTTCTCGGACACGCACACAAAACCAATTTTTACCAAATGTTGTTATGATGGACTAAAATGATGATTATAATCACCGCGTTAACACACGCGATGGTAATAAATAGATAGATGATTTTGCATGACATGAAACTGAAGAATGTTCGGCAATGTTATCTTAAATCAAAGTGCAACAAATCATCAGATTCCTGATTATGACAAGAAACCAATTGAATATTTCACAACTGCAATTGTTTCGATAGTTTTAAGTTTGATGGGTTATTCAGTATGTGGATTTCTTCGTTTGTCAACTTAAAACTGGTCCTGTTGATATACAAGACCCGTTTTGACAGGTATAATGCGTAAGATTTATTTGGGAAGAATGTTGCATCTGTCATTTGTGGTTAACACCTGCGCGACCAGTTGTGGCACACCTGACGTCAAACGCTCGTTTCCTGTTCACTTCTTAGTCACATTTCTGTAGATCTGCCCCGTTCGTTATTTTGTGTGCGTAAGTTATTGCTTGTGAAACACAACGAGTCCCAAGCCGCACCTAATATGGTTAACTATAAAATGTTCTACACAAGTCATACTATTGTTATTCGATATAGTCGAACGATCGCAGCTATCTTTGTCTGTTAGTATACGTTAGAAAGGGAGGAAATCGTTAACAAAATAATCCACACCAAATTCGTTGCATCCTTAATGTTTAAATTTAAGTAAATGGTTTTAATGTAAATATTTCCTATTATAAATATAAAATTTTAAAATGACATACTTAATTGGTTTTACAGACGCGGAAAGAACTACTTCAGGATCATTAATATAATAATGTCACTTAAACTTTGGCGGCTAAAAGGAAGACTAAATGCGTCATATTTTGTTTTCAGATTACACTGTTACGCTACCCATCTCATTTCATCCATCCAACATCTCATTAAAAAAAAGTCAACGAAAAATGTTGCCAGCATCAACAATACTTAGCACTACGCCCAGAAAGTAACAAAAAGATTTATAAGTTTTATTCATTTACTTGTTGTCCGATTATAAATGCGAAAGTTTGGATGAATGTTTGTTACTCAGTTACACCGGAACGGCTGATAGGATGTGGATGAGATTTGGCAGAAATAGAGTCGTTTGGCAGAATAGCACAAAGGCTAATTTTTAAGTCGTCCAGAATTGCAGAGCCCAAAAGTACCTCTTTTATACTTATCTCCCACATTAATGACATTTTAATCAGGCCGCTAGTTCTTATATATATACATCAAAATTTCCAGGCGAATGAAGTCGCGGGCAAGAGCTAGTTAAACACAGCATTTAGAACATCAGTTTACTTAGCCGAGTTGTCCGATCACGGTTCGGGAGTTATCTTGGAACGTGACTCCGGCAGGCAATCTGGACGATAAGCATTCAATACGTACCTCAGATAGTACGCGGATGCGACCCGTTCGCCCATCGCAATGCCAGTGTAACATTATCGCCATGAAAGTTATCGTTAAAATGTTGCCAGTTTAATGGTTATTGTTATATATTTATTTTATTGTTATATATTTACTTTATTATATACATCTTAATATAAAAAAGGTTACAATGGGTATGAATTGTATACCGGTCTACTTGTGGCGTGTAGAAAATTATTATGCAAGGACGTATACAAATTAAAATGGTATATTAAATGCTAAAAAAACTAAATATACATTTAGATTTTTTATAATTATTAGATGTTATAATAAAATTTAATGCATTCAGAGCAGTTAATAAATAATTCTTTCACCATGAGAAAGATATATTATTTAGTAGTAACATTTTTACTATAAACGAACAATATTGAAGTTCTTTCGGGCACAGAGACAGACAGACAGACATAGCGTAACGAGAAATACAAAAACCGAGAGTGTTTATTTAAAAAAAAAGTGCACGGAAATTCCTACAATCAACATTGTGGTTATTCGAAGCCCAATGAAATTGTTATACAATTTGGTCACCCACGCTCGACCTGATTCGAAGGATGCCGTTGATATTGCGCCATAGTCTCTCGTGTCCTTTCCAAAAAAAAATTATATCGTTTTGCGTACCTTTTAAGTAAACAATGATATCCAACAAAGGACGTTTATTAGTGTACCTTATATTAAATGCATTTTAAACTTTTTTTTTATAAAAGAAGGGGGCGAACGAGCAGCGGGAACTTGTGATCATCGCCGCCCATGGACATCTACAACACCAGAAGATCCGCAGATGCGTTGCCGGCCTTTGAGGAAGAGGTACGCTCGCTTCTTGAAGGACCCTAAGTCG
>DWTW01002087.1:0-11562 GCA_018246275.1 Papilio slateri
TTTCTGAATAATGAAGAACAACCCCAAGTTTTGGTTTTGATAATAATGTAAATAAGGTCTTTTTCTATCATTATAAATTTTATTTGTGAATGTGCATGAGAATTAGCTGTCATAGAATTTTACCTTTCTATCTTTTCTAAAGTGTTACTTTAAATGCTTCAATTTATCTCTCTCTCTCTCTCTGTCATCTCATTCTCTTGTGAGTGTCCATGTGTCACACACAATTTTGACTATCTCAATGAGATCAATGTTCAATAATTAATTACATTGTTTTACAGGTCATCAGCAGCAATAAAACAATATGCACACTACAAATAACCGACACTACGGGATCTCATCAGTTTCCTGCCATGCAGAGATTATCCATTAGCAAGGTATCATACCAATGTGCTCATATTATGTCAATTTATACAATATATTTTATAAATCATAGCCTCTGTATTATTCTGATGTATGAGCTATATTAATGTTACTTTTCAACAATCATTTTAGTAGTTTTTTTGTGTGAAGGAGTAACAAATATTCAATCTCACTTGCTTAAAATATTAGGAATTGACTTTGTCAGACATAACAACTAAAATAGAACTCTTTCACATACACTGTTGTTAATACTAAATAAAACTGTCAGTCTAACTATCCCTGAATCCTAACTATTCATCAATAAATCAACCTAATATGTTCTCTTTATTATATATATAATATACTATTTACAAAAAATGATAGTCATAAAAACTATATGTATATATATTATTGATCTTATTATCTTTAAATATTTGTATTGTAATATATTTTCAAAGATATTTCATAATAATTTTATTTGAATGTTTGCAGGGTCATGCATTTATTTTAGTATATTCTGTAAGCAGTCGACAATCCCTAGAGGAACTAAAGCCAATATGGCAAACAATAAAAGAAATAAAAGGCACTGAGTTACCAAACATTCCAGTTATGTTAGCCGGCAACAAGTGTGATGAGAGTCCAGAGATTAGGGAAGTTTCGGCAGCGGAGGGACAGGCACAAGCTCAGACTTGGGGTGTATCATTCATGGAGACATCCGCTAAAACTAATCACAACGTTACACAGTTATTCCAGGTAAGATATGTAATAAAATGATTTTCCTTGTATTAAATCGTCATCAGTCAGTCCTCTGCTGCACATAGGCCTATCCCAATGCCTTCCATTGTAAATGCATACAATATCAAAATGTGTTTTGTTTGTCATTTATATGTTAAATCCATTAGTTGGGCTCTGTATATGCAAAACCAGCAATATTCATATTTTATTAAACCTGCATTTTGTTGAAAACACATTTCTATATATGATTTTGATGATACCGATCTTGGTTTTGCATGATTTAAAATTGGTTCTGTAGTTTTTGAGTTAAAGCGGAACAAACAACAAAATCTTTTCTCTTTATAATATTAAGTATAGATGTATAAAACCTGTGATTTATATAACATGATGGGATCATTAACAAATATACAGTGTACATTTATCCATTATAGGAACTTCTAAATATGGAGAAAAATAGAAATGTATCGCTTCAAGTTGATGGCAAAGGGAAAAAGAAAAAAGACAAAATAGTAAAGGAGGGAGGGGAAGCATCAGCCAGTGGTAGGGAGAAGTGTTGTGTTATGTAATATGGGAGGTGACCGTTTGGATGTACCAAAACACCCATTATCAGTGCCGTAGTTGTGAAATAACAAGTGATATGTGTCACTTATCACTTTAACCTCTAGTTTTGATTCTAGTCATTGAATATATCCCGGGAGAAATAGCCACGGATTTAATATAATGCATTTAAATAAGTAGTGATAATATCAATATGCCTTAGACTTAATTTTCATTATAATGTACTTTGATGGTCACCTTCATCAAAATGTGTATATTTTGCTAATACTAATATTGTTTTATTTACACTAGTTATCGAATATTGACTGACGCAATATTATGTGGATGTAAAACAATTCCACGAGCGTAAAAATACAACGAAGAGTCTTTAGGACTTGCTGTTATTCAATTGTATGCTAATTAATATGTATTATATTAAATGTTTTGTTAAATATTTAATACTTGAAAAAAATGCTACATTCATCACCTAAATTTTTGCATACTTTGAAAATTAAGAAGTTTAATGTACTTGATGCCTAGTCATTTTTATATGAATATGCAAGAATAATAACGTAATTGGATAAGGGTGATTCTAATATTTATTGTTGATAAATTTACCCACTATTTATATAAAAATAGTTGTTAAAATAGTTGGTAGAGCAGACTTCAGTGCGGTATAGTGACATGCTTGACATTTTTTGACACATCGTTCTCTAGTAGTGTCATTGTGAGAGAAGATAATGGGTATGTGCCAAATTAGAATGCAGTTTGTAGCTGTAGAAGAATTTGCTGTTGCTTGTTGCTTTGGTACAAAAAATTATTTATTACACATTTGTAAAAGATGCGTCATTTTAATAATGTTTAGATTTTTTACTTATTTGACTTTGTTCAATTTAGATTACACGATTGAGATAATAAGATCCATTAAGTGTGTACAGATGCAAGTACAAATGTGGCCGGATTTGTATTTACAAATATAAAGTTATACAAGTTTTGACTGTTAAGTAATAAAAATATCATATTTATTCATCTATATAACTTTGATTTTATTGCCAAAAATACTGATAAGATACGTGCAATACAAATGCTTGCCTCAATAATTTAGCATTTAACCGTCTCACAATGACATTACTCTATAGAAGGCCCGATTGGTAAGCCGCAGTCAAAACTATATCTGAAAAAAGTTTCCATTCGCACTATGGTGGCTACTCCAATGCGGCTGGCCGCGTGGTTACTATACTCTGTGCGGACCGCGGTTGCTCGCCATAGATAACGCGCCATTACGACTGTTCGTACGCGGTCAGCCGCAGTTTCAACCGCGGCAAACTAGTGCTTGAGCCTTAGGCTTAATACATAGCAGATTTAAATCAAATAAATAAATATTTTATTGAAAAATATTAAATATAAGTTAGTTATTATGTAAATGAGTAGCTATCGCTGGTTAAGAATGCACTTAATTTAATATCATTCACTTACATATCCAATTAGTATTGTCCATAGTTTAACGTTTTATCTAGTCAAGTCAGTCGTTGCCATTGTCGCGTGAGCAAGTCATAGTGAGGTTATATTTAATTAGTACGTAGGTAAAGTTTTATGTGCATTAAGCGCTTCATTATAAATATTATAGAGTTAATATTTGAATGCAGCAAAATACAATTATTCATTTATATTTGACATTTAATTTCTTGTTTGTTGTTTTGTTTTCC
This sequence comes from Papilio slateri, assembly GCA_018246275.1. Classification (NCBI taxonomy): domain Eukaryota; kingdom Metazoa; phylum Arthropoda; class Insecta; order Lepidoptera; family Papilionidae; genus Papilio; species Papilio slateri. Next base: position 3,318 of record DWTW01002087.1, read on the forward strand.
ATGAATATATATATAACCTTTATAGCTTATTGGCGTTTGTGACCATTTAGAATGTAAAAGATTGAATTAATTGTTAAACATTGAATTGTTATAACTGGACCAATGTTGTTTGATGTTGATCGATATAATGTTACTATAGGTTTGTTTACTTTAATGTACACCACATATTGTTTAAAAAGGTCCTTTTTATGTGACATATATATCGATGGCGTCAGCGGACACATTATTCACCAGAATGTAATTTCACCGAAACGTGTAGCTACAGGCTGTTCCACTTACGCCATGGAAATGTCAATTGGCTATATCTGTGTTGAGTGAAATCATCGAATATTGTATTAGAATGTGCATCCGGTAAATAAAAAGTTTTAAGATTTTTTACCAATTCAAAAAGATTTAAATATAAAGATTGAAGGCCCTTACATAATTTAAAGAATTTTGTTGAGAATCCTTGAAAGGATGTATACATTAAATTTTACATGTAGAATATTTTGCATATACCCAATTAACATCAACTAATTGGTGCCTGCAAACTTAACAATTGATAGTTTCCTTGTACAAATCTCTTTCACGTTTCTGCTGCGGATGGTAGCTTAGCCATTGTTAACGCCATTTTTTGTTTCCGGGGGAAATCTTAAACAAGATACCCCTTATTCTAGGGGAAAGACAGGGTTATGTACGGTTTAACTCACTAAAAACCTCTCGGTGGCTATCCTCGAGTGCGACCACTCCGCAACTAACTGCACTGAGCTTCTGCAAGACCTTTGTACCCTATCAACCTTTGTATCAAATATATATAAAGATAATTTGTAACTTAGTTCTTAAGTTACATCTGTATTCCGAGTTTACAGAGAGTTGCATTGCCAACCATTGTGTAGGAGACTAGAGAATTTGTGGCTAAGTTCCACATTCCACCGATCAAATTGTATTGTAGTTAAGCACTAGCTTTGAGTTATTTGCACTTGGGAAATACAATCTTTAAATTTTATGTTGTCGTCGTCTCCGCCAAGTGGTCCAGTGCCGGACGTAGGCCTATTGATCGCCACAAAGGTAGGGCCCGTGCCGCCGGCATCCAGTGAACTCCCGCTACCTTTACCAGGTTATCGGACATGTTGCGGGAGGCCTACTTACGCTGCGTTGACTTTTATGGGGCCGCCATTCCAGGACCTTCTGGCCCCATCGGCTATTTGTTCTGCGAGCAACGTCTCCGGCCCGTTGTGACTTAAGTTTTGTAAATTTTCGGGCAATTCAAAGGATCTATATATTTAAATCTTTATCGCCACATACAAAATGCCTTAGTGAGCTTACTAGTGTCAATAAAACGTTTTTCTTGTTTAATTGTATTTTATAAGATCATTGTTGTTTATTTTGAAGTTTTATAATATCCAGTATTGATAAAAAGAGGTACCTCAGGCTACCAAATGAGACACCAATAAATGTATATTTTCTTGGATGTCTAACTTCTAGCAAATAAAGTTAAAGGTTGAGATAAGGAGCCTATTTCTCTTTTTTAATCAATTTTTATGTTTTAATTTTTTTACACAGGACGCATTTGCATGTTTGCCTTATATGATTTTATCAAACTTGTAGGTAATAAATATGTTATGGATCAAGTGTTTAGTAGGTGTGTAGAGTTTAAATAAGGCTAAATGTTATGTATTAGTGCGCAAAAATAAAACTATTTATACCGTTAGTTGCACTTTGAAATACATTATTATAAAAGATGACAATAAATTAATTTTAATTATTAATGGATCGACATGCATTTGAATTGTGAATTGATACTAGAATGGTGACGGGTTGAATTGTACGAGTTTCATTCGGAACGCGTCAGAATTTATAAATAAAATATTTTTTCTAAGTTCAAATATTTGGTTATATTTATCTATAAAATATAATGTCTCATTTTTAATAATTTTCAACCTCAAGTGTAAGGCAGGATAATTCATATCATTTTTATCATACATTTATTGTGTTTGTGCTTTGTGGCATAGCGACCACGGTAAGCAATATTATTAATTTTATTGCAGAATAAATTGTATGTTATTATTGCACCTTCCACAGATCAGAATGCACTGTACAAGTCCCGAAATATAACTTACAAAATATCAAAGCTGATACTCATGTCATTGTACAACTGTTTTTTTTTTGTATAAAAAAAGTGTGGTGTGTCGTCCGTCATAGAACCAATTCATTCGCGGTAAAAGCATCAATGGGGGCGACGTGTTATACCGTCCTTATTATACAAAACTACCCTTTAACCACAATATTTAATTCTTTAAAAGATAAATAATACAGTCCGCGTCACGATTTAGCACTTCGAATGTGTTTATGAGAATTAATTTTGCCACGTTCTAACTTTGGTCCATAACATATTTAATTTATATATTTTAAGTGAAAAAGTGCATATTTTTAATTCTTACTGCCACATAATTTTAGTCGCAAAAATAAATATACTAAAACCAAGTTCGGTGCGATTTTAATATAAACATAAACAGGGTTACCATGCTTGTAATCTAAACTCCTAATGACACTTCATAGTTATTGTTGAATTATTTTTTATTTGTAATGATTTTTGAGGCGTGTTAGCAGTTCGTTCATTAAGCCAATTAAAAGATATAAAGATACTCCTTATTTAAAAGATCCAAATCTTTTAACGCTTGACATCCACTCAAGGTTGTGAGGGTAGTGTTCATGATTTCGCATCTAACTTGACTTTAGTATTAATTACAAAAACCATAGACTATAGATTAATTACAAAAAACATGATTAAAACAGTTTCTAAATTTAATATATTTATTGTAAAAAAAATGAAATATTAATTTCTTCTGATATTCTTATCTTTTTGAGATTAATTTTTAATATGTTTAATTTTTATAATTCAAATTAAATCTAAAGATTTGGTTATATACTTCATTTCATCTACAAGTTGAGCAATATTTTTATATGGCTTTTGTAATATAGAAATGGAGAATGCAAATGAAACAAACATCGAATAGATATTTAAAAAAGGGAGGATGCGTTAAAGTGGGATTGTTAGAACTTAATTATAGAAATTTAGATTCCATAGAATGTACCTAGGCGCTCTCGATAAATTGAACAGTTTAAACATTTAATAAACAATTTAACTAGTGTAGTTACCTTATAATCTATTCACGTTTATAAAAATAAAACTAAAGGTGTCCACACACTAAAGTAAGGCAATAATATAGTTTAATAGCAATTTCTTACCTGTCGATTATTATCCTATATTCCATTAAATTTAGGCTATTCATGTCGTGTGATGCGTCTCTTAATTTGCATCGCACACCATCTTGAAGTTTTATCTTTAATATTTATTGCAACTCATTAACTGCTTTAATTATTAATACTAAATTCTGGTAATCAAAACAACACGAGCACATAATTTAATGTTATTCTTGTAAGATTTATTAAACCTATATATCTAACGGTTGGTTGTATGAAACATATTCGAGCTAAATAAATGAGATGTACCTCAATATATTTTCAACATAATTAAGCTGAAACTATTTGACATAATTTACTGTATCATTTTTTTGGATACGTCACAATGATTTTTTTTATACACAAATCTATCATAGAAATACCACATGATGACTGGTAATAAGGATATAGTTATCTTGATAACAATAATTGTATGAAGTTCTTTCTTCAGTATTTTAATAGCATCTACTACTCGTCCACAATAACGTGACAGCTGAATCCGATGACGACACAAAGGCGTGCTTGTTCGTAGGGCAAAAACGTTAACGGTGAAATAGTTTAACTAATACAGTATGATCACTGGCTAGAGACTTAGAGTGAGGACTGGCCTGTCGCCATTCGACGCAAGTCTTATGTTATTGTGGTCAAATAATAAGTTTTTTTTTAATTCTGGTTTAAGAATTTTGTTTGTGTGAACCTCGACAAGTGTATCATAATAAATTACAAGAAAATACTGTATTGTAATGTTGCAAAAATATTTAACGACCAATAGCTAGCTATAGATTGTAAGTGCTGGGTTTAAGGTTAGATTTCGCTTAATATAGTTACTGTTCTGATATTTTTGATGTAATAATGCTTCTTACATTTGAACTGATTATTCAAATTCTTATATTTTTTATTTGTCTTAAAACACTTCTTACTAAAGCATCACAAATAAAAAAAAATCAAATAACCTAGTCTTTTATTTATTTTAAACAATAGTACATTTAATATTACATATTTATGACTGTTACACTTAATTTATTTATAAAAAAAAACAAAGTAAAGGTTAGAAGATACATATTAAATTAAAAAAAACGTACAATAGAGAAAGTGAAACAAAAGTGAACCTTGAATCCTAATGCATTCAATTAGTCTAGATAAGAATAACATTGTGCACATCCATTTGATTAAACACATCAATATTAAAATACAATTCGTGCACAATAACACGAAACCTGAATCCAATGCAGTCACAGCAGTGTGTACAGTACTAAAAAAATAGGAAATTTACTTCATATCTAACGAGACTAACGATCATGTCAACAACAGCTACAAAAGCTGTCAGGGTTAAAACGTTCCTATATAAAAAGCATATCACAGTTAGTTGTATAAATCTTATATTTACAAAACAAACAAAAAAAAATAAAACATAATTGGACACTAAAAAAAAATATCATGATTTCGGTGCACATTTTATTAAATTTATTCCTACATTCGTTTTCGACAAACAAACATATAATTTTTTAAGTTTATAAACTGCAGTCTGCACACACTTTTATCCAGAAATCAAGGTAAAAGAGGTGGAGGGGATTAATTCAAACATTAAATATATCCTTTATAAATCAATGTAGATGAGGAATACTCACTTCAAATAGAAAACCAAAATTACAAGTAATTAATAAAGTACAAAATAAAAAGTAATGTAATGACTTTTCCTCACTTATTACAAATCACCAATAAATTGATGATGTAATTTGTGGGCTTCAGTGTAATTGATACATCATTTAAGCGTACATCATGAAGAAGTGGACATTTTGGACGCAATTTTTTTTGTATACAATCTTACAACTTTAAAAAAACTAACTTTGACTAACTGAATGTGTGATGTATGGCAGTGGTAAACGATTCCAAGACTAATTTATGTAATGTACCGGACCCAAAAGTTGTAACAGAGCAAAATATATAAGGTAGACAGGTGTAAGGAATGTTTAGAGTTGTCTGACCCTCGAATTTCTTTTTTTTTATAGGTGGTGAGTCTACCGCTGTATAAATAAATATTTAAGAATAAAATGCCTTTTACGCTAGTAATGAAATGCACTATACTTTACTGCCATAATTATTACAGTATTCACATTACTTCATTAACTTTGATCATGTCATTTTATACATATCTGTACCTAATGCATAACAATATAACATCACTCTGTATATCCACTGGCTGGCAAAGTTTAAGTTTTATATAATGGCACATAATAACTGTGAGCATCAGTTACCATGCGTCTCCACTCCCGTCCGTTCCCGTTCGCTCACGTCTTCTAAGATTACTTTTTCCATAACTCTTTTCAAGACCCAGTCTGTTATTTACATTTAATTCACTTTGTAAACTAGGAAGCCTTCCTGTACTAGCAGATCTTCGTAATGTTGAATGTCCCGACGATTTTAATTGTAATTTAACATTACCATTTTGTGGTACTTGTGGTGTTGAAAGAGCACGTGAACAGATGTCTAACAGTCTGTCTAATCTTGGTCCACTTATTCTATCACTGTCGTCAATGCTTGGTATTTCATTAGTATTTACAAAAGATCTACTCCGTGACTTCAATCCGATATTTATCAATCCCAGAAAACTAAGATTAAATGGTATATTAAGAATATAGTTGAAGATTATCATTATAAAAAGGAATATCAATAACGTATTGAAGATAATTATCAACAAGCCAAACATTATTTTATCTAGTGGAAACCATAGACCATCTGAAAAATAAAAATTCTTTATAATATCTTTTGGTGGGGGGACGCGGGGGTCGTAGTGTCCCCATAGCAAATTCCTAAGTCCTCCAGTAGTCTATACAATAAATCATTTAGCAATAATTTTATCCTATAACATGAAAAATGTAAAACTTTATTCCATTAGATAATATTAGTCTTTGATGTTGGGAAATTCTGCTACCCACATGCAATAAGCAACAATAAATATTGAGCATCAACCTTTGGAAAGAGACAATCTGGTACTTTCGGCTGTGCAGTGTTATCCCTCTCACACAAAGCACTAACGGTCACATTGGTACTATATGTATTTACACTGTCATATTTAAACATTTAAGAGCTATCACAATAGGAATAATATTGGTAAAGTCAGAAAACGAAGATGTATGATCCTTTTAACATCTCACAAATTCTAGGGAGAATTATTGCTGAATACATCCCAGTCCCACTGTTCCATTTACAACAAGCATGTCCTAATAGCAGCTGCCTCTATGTGGCTCTACAACTGTTACGCTGCTACAACCATCAAACATTTAAATCGCTTACCTGTAATACCATGAATAATTGTTTTTATGTTATCACTAATTATTAACATAGGTTCAGAGATCAATGTGGTAAATATTCTAATTCCAATCTTCAAAGGATTCATATGCTTTAAGAATATGAGCGGATCGGGAGGAGGTACGTCACAGCTTGATGACCAGAAGATCCACTTGCATTGATTAATAGCTAATAGGAATCGTTCTAAATCTTGTTTTTCTGCTTCCTACAAAACGATGAGGTGTGTATAAATATGTGAATACTAAATTTACCAATACACATGTAAAAAAGTAAAGAATTAATAATATTTCCTAACAACTAGTAGTAGTAGTACTACTAACTATAGGAATTATATAAAGAAAATATCACTGAAGGATTGTGAAAAATAAGCTTAATTTGTAATGCTAATAACTACTTCCAATATTTATCTCATCATGTGCCATCATTTCCATCGCTGGACTTGGCTTTGTACAAGTTTAATTAAAAACACACCAACTTGTCAATAATATGATAGCAAATAACAATGTTGTAGTTTTTGACAGTTGACGATCAAATATCAAGTTGCATATGGGGTTAGGAATATGTACCTTATAAGACACAAACACTTCATATAAATACAGCAAAGCAAATAAGATAATCATCATATGTTTATGTGACATCCGTTTCATGGACCAAATCAAGGCAAGTTTAAATGCCAGGGCACCAAGAACCCATGTTATTTCAACCTGAAAAAAATATTTAAATAATGGTAGAGGAGAAAATTTCGTATGATATAGATGGTGAATGTGTAGCTATCCTTAAACAAAAACATATGTAAAAGTGAGACTGGATTATAAGAAGTCATAATATGCACTCACACCCTTAACCTTCTAGGTTAGTAAGCAAGTAGGTAGGCAGAGATTATGCATTTCCATTTGGTGCAATCCTGGTAACCCTCTCTCATTTCTACATCCATACATCTACGCACACATGCTCACTGGTTACGGGATCTCTTAATATCACCTTTCATTACTAGGGGACCAATATGGTCAAGATAATTTTAAAATTTGTCTTGGATCTCTTATACCAATTCTACAACATATATAAGTTTGCCTCGTCAGTCTTTTTTTATTCAACCTTTCAACATGCTTGAACCACCAAAGCACAGTAGTTAGTTTTGTCACAAACAATATACTTACTTTATATTCAGTTAAATAAATTTGAATATACTCATTCCATGCCATCACAACTTTTTCAGTTATGGAAGGTTTGTAAATTGAATTTTCTATATATCCTATTGTGCGCCTAAAGTTATCTTCAGTCAATTGTTTGTTCAACATTGTGTACTGATTTAATAATGTCCATTGTTCCTGATTAAATTTCATTTGTAAAGCCACATCAACAGTGTCATCCTCATTTTCCTATAAATTAAATATTTTACCGTATATTATTTAAATTTAACTCTTATGAAAGGAGGAATATACAAGCAATCTGACATTGTTTTTTACATTAGTGAATTACCAGTCCTCATGGAGCAAAGAGTATGTTAGACATAAGAGATGATAGGAAGTACCTTGGGCCTCTGTCCACCTCTCTAACCAGATAAAAAACAAGTGTTACTAAACATTTTCACCACACTACCCACTGCTGATAGTCTGTAAGGTATTTCTTTTGTTAATTGGGCAAGCGCCAATAGCCTCATGATTAAGGTACGGACCGCGAAACATGCACAACATGGTTGTGGGTTCGAATCCCA
>DWTW01002088.1:0-11560 GCA_018246275.1 Papilio slateri
CGTGTAGAGGACAAATTATTTTGTATGGAAAAAAATCCGGAATCGAGTAGAACATATAGTATATTTGCTAAAATACTGGGAATCTTTACATAAACTATTGATATTTAGTTAGAGGGCTTACCACTCTGCCGGATATAAGTACCCATAGCAATGGTTGAAAAATATTTTTTTTTATTTCGTAGGTGGACACATTTCAATGTCAAAATAGTCATTTTAAATGATTTTCCCATGTTTGCTATGGATTGTCCTATTGACAACAATATATATCGAAGTTACTCAGCAAATTTTAGTGTCATAATGATTTGTCATCATAATGTGGTGCGCAGTTATAGCAACATTAAAATAGCAAAATCGATGGCCGCTTTTAAATGGCAAAGGAATTAGTAAACTTTAATTAATTTATGAAAACTTTCGTGAGACTTTATTAATTTAATAATTAATTAAATTAAATTTCCCCACAAATCCTGAAGAAAGCCTTACGACAGGTCCGAAAGTTGTTGGTACCTATACCGTTTAATGTAATCAATTATTTAATTAATTTATTTGAGATAACATGATAATGAAATTACATTTATTAATACTTCTGGAAGCAATTAGCATAATGTTTTTCTCACTGTCTTGTTGCTGTGAAACTTTCCAGGATCTTTACTAATTAATCAACATTCAGAGTATTGTTTTATGTAGATAATTAAATTTCTTTACAAACGGGTAGACTATACGAATTCTCTTATTAAGCGAACGAGATATAAAAGATGTATATACAAGAGAGATCTCAACCAGACAGAGAAAATTTTCACCATCCCCAATAGTAAAATTTATTAGTACTTCTTCTTGTCACTGCAAAATTTAAAAGTATAATAGTTTTCTGATAAAAATATTGAAAACTGTTGTTTTCAAGTAAGTCGAAGAAAAGTTATATTGCTTGCAAATATTATTCTTTGAAAGTTGCGAAAGCAGAGTCAAGACTTTTCAGATTCGTACTTGTCACTTTTAACGTGCTTTACCATAACTTTGTAAGGTTTATATAGATGAGGAGTGTAGAATTCTAATATGTTTTTTAAATTATGCGTAAAAAATACAATTAATCAATAAAAAAAAACATTTCTTTTGTTTATTGTTAGTCTGTAAATTAAATATGTGTATTAAATATGTGGTAAATTGAATAGATTAATATTGTTTGTCTTTAATATTAATTGTTATATAATTTCATATAATTTGTCTGAAGCAAAATAGGAAAATTAACAGTGTATCCCTGACGACATCTGTCATTATAAAAGTATAGTCTTTTACAATATGACCAATGTCTAAACATATAATTTAAATTATTTATGTTCGAATTTCGACCACTGGGCGACCACTTGTAAGTATTAAAAAGTAAATTTTAGTCATATGAAATGGATGTTCCTAATACCACCAGTTTTAATTATCCCTTTTTAATGATAGGAAATACTTTGAAGTGAGGGTTGTCCAGAAAGTCATTTTACAATACAAATAATTCTGTTCAAGTGCATGGGGAGGATACTAAATTATGGCGTATTTAAGCCCACGAATTTCTGCAAACCAGTCTCATATAGAGGAGTGCATATTATTTTTGAACAAACTATTTTTTTTTCTCTTTGATAACCATATTTTTAAAACTCTTAAAATATAAACTGATGAAATACACAATCGGTCTATGAGACATGAATGCTCTGGTTCGATCTTGGACATCAATTTGAACACGCCTTCTGATCTAGAGTCAGACGGCCTCTATCAAAAACGCATGCGTGGGCTACGCACTGTGCCATTTATCATGATTTTACAAATCTTGATAAGTGACAATTTTTCTAACTGTCTTGACTTGTCACTGTTTGCCTGGAGGAGACGTCTACAGCTACACAGGGCACAGAGTTCGTCTAACCTGAACCTCTTTAAGACTAACTAAGCTCGATTGCTTCCTCGGGCATATTTTGTACTAAATTGGGAGGTCGCCGAGTTCTTAGGTTGCTTCAACGGACGCTCCGTGGAATGACTGGGCTCAAGGGTCCTCGAGAGGCCCTTGGCTTGGACTGAGTTGGCTTCTTCTACCATTAAATATATCTGTGTTTTCAAATGACCTTAAGGAACCTTTTCTCCCTTTCCATATAATGGCTAGCAACGCATCTTCACGCTTCCGACTGTTGCGAATATTTATAGGTAGCGGTGATTACTAACACCGTGACAAAATTATAAATTACATTACAAAACGATTTCTCAGTATTAGCAATTTAGAACAGCTGCGAGTGGCGTCTATTGTAATGAGATTCGAATATTATTTATCCATCAATCTTCGTCAAATCGTTTTCAATAAAGCTTTAAGCTTAATTGATTAAAAATATATTGTGTATTCCACTACTGCGTGTCTTGAGGTAATGTTTACGATTTTATTATAGAAGGAGAACGAACGAGCGGTGCACTCGATGTTAAGGGAACTGTAGAGTACCCTTAGTAGACACCTGCAGATGTTTTGCTAGCCTTTATGGTGTATAGAGAAGGGTGTGGGGCCCTAGCGTGTGTGGGAGGTACAGGAACTCTTCAAAATAAGACGACTAAACTTAGTTTATTTTTTTTAAATTTATAAATGGCGAATGAAAATAAAAAATAATACAAGCGTTGCGTGTCGTCATACGTTGTGTGATACGGAGCACGCGACGTCGTCACTGTGCGCGCTCTCCATCGCCGGTCGTGCAGAAGGGAGCTAACACCGTCGGATGGCGGTAGTGCGCCAACTGAGGGGATAGAAAAAGAAAAAAATGTAAAGAAAAGAGGCTGGACCACTCATCTCTCGAAACGGCTGCCTTCTGTGCCCTCGGTCGTGCCGGATTCACGCAACGTTTGTTGCCGTTGCGGAGCCCTACCAATGTTAAAATGGTTCAGGAAGTGCATTTGTTTACAAATGTTTTGCATATATAACACTAGAAGAGTGTTAAGTAAGGAAATTGTAAACCTGAAACTATTAAAACCATTATTTTAGCATTTTTATGTAAATATTTTTGTTTGAAATTTGAACAAAAGAAGCAGTAGCTATCCCACGCGATTGTCGAGTTCTCAAGAAATGTTACCGTATTTGGGTCACATCAGTTTTGTTTACTGACTCAAGTATTCCAATTTTAATCCTGCGTTGACGTATCCAATTTAAATATTTGTACATTTAGGTAAGCCTTCTGTAACGGGTATTAGGTCTTTGCTAAATATAACATTAATTAAATATAGAGTATAATTAAATGGGCGTAAGTTCAAGTTATTTTGAAGCTACGAGTCTTTGGGTTTTCCTACTTTGGTATATTATTTGATTTTGATTTAATAATTATTTTGATTCATTGATTGATATCTTCAGAGATTAGCTAAAGAATTTTTTTGTTGACACTGCCGCGTTTAAATTGTGGCTTTCCTCATCTTCCACATACTTCATTTTTAACACAGAGTAACTTATAATTTATTGCAAATTATAAAAACAAAAAATATGAAAATATATAATAGCAAAAACCATTAACGGGTAAATCCATATTATAGATCTTTATATTGAATTGATGTAAATTAATGCTAATCATTACTTATGAAAAATAATGCTTTTTTTATGGGAAAAGATGGCAAACGAGCAAGCGGTCATCTGATGTTAAGTGACCGCTACCCATAGACATCTGCAACAAGGAAATAAGTTGCAGATGCGTTGCCTACCTTAAATTAATGGACAGAGGAGGGGATAGACAGAAAACAGGATATTTCCTTTTCCTATCCATCCCTTCCTGGTCCAATCCTCTTCCCCATCCCATCCCTTCCTTAGTAGAAAGGGATAGGAAGGGGAAGAGGACTTAAAATAGGCCTCCGGCACCTCACTCATCAGACGAAACGCAGAATACTTCTACTTCACGCCTGTCTTCTGTGAAGTCGTAATATTTCACCGGTCGAGCCGGCCCATTCATGCAACAGATGTTGTTGTTGCGGGCTCTACCACTGTTAATGGATAGAGAAGGCGATAAACAGGACAAAGGATATTTCCTTTTCCTATCCAGCCCCTCCTCGTCTATTCCTCTTCCCTTTTCCATCTTATCCTTATTAGAAAAGGATGGGAAAGTGAAGAGGACTAAAATTGGGCCTCCGGCACCTCACTCATCTGACGAAACGCAGAATACTTCTACTTCACGCTTGTCTTCTGCGAGGTTGTGGTATTTCACCGGTCGGGCCGGCCCATTCGTGCAACTGATGTTGTTGTTGCAGACTCTACCACTGTTAAAGGGTTATTCTAAGGCGAGTCAGAGTTTGCCGGGTCAGCTACTTGACTACATAATAATCACATTATCTCATCGAAGTCTCCAAGGACAGTGAGTGGATAATTTAGCTTCGTTTCCTCAATACAAAATGCAATTGTTATAACATGCTTTGCATTTTTTTATTATATTTAGCGGAATAAAACCGTTGTTTATGCATTTCCTACATACGTCGATAGCACTTAAAAAACATTAATATGACCCTAGCCTTTTAGTTGTTTATCGCAAATCGTATCTCGATTAAATTGAGTATCTATACAGAATGTCCCAAAAAGCGTCGTAAAGTGGCCTGGGGGTGAGAATAGAATCGGTTCCGAGAAAAATAATTAAAAAAATCACCATCACTGATCTGAATCGTGGTGAATTTATCGTTTAACAGCTGAGGACGCCATGCATTTAAACTGTCATTCATTTCGTAAAGATCTTTGAAATTGTCATTAATTGTTTCACATTTAGAATCGTTTTTTTTTTTCGTAAAAAGATAGATTTAAAAATTGTAAAGTACGCAAGGGGCAACTTTGGCAGATTTGAGTGACCGTGAAAACAATTCCGTATCATTTTTAAATTGTTCGTATTGGATTATTTATTACATTATAATGCCGAGGATAGCGCGAGCTGACATATCCTGTCGAAGTTAGTCGATTGCTCGCCGAGCTCATTCGCGTTAAAACCGTAATGATGACCTTCGAGCAATCAATAATGCAAATATAAAATCCGAATTATGTTCGAGAGCGAATAAAAAGGCACTACAAGCATATAGATTCAGAGAACGAGTTCCTGCACAACAGACACAACTTCAGCAAACGTGACAAGATGAATATGATTGTGCATACACGGAGCTCCTGTAATTCTGAAACAAGCTGCACCATAATCGATTTCGTTCATAGTGCAAGCTTTTTAAGCAGATTGGTTATGGTGCCAACCCCGTCGAACCGGCCCATTAACGCAACGGCTGAAGCCGCTGCATGGCTTTGCCTCTGTTTTTGATATAGTTTGAAGAACCTACCCCTGGTACTATAATATCATCATGCTAACCAAGCTTAGGTTAGGCAAATAAACAATAAAATATTGCTCCACGTGTCAAAATGACTTATAAGCTATTTGATTAAGACAGTACGCAGGTATCCATTAGTTTTAGTGTTGTAATGTCAATATAATTTAGAGATTTCACAAAATTTGGCGGGATCAATGACATTATTAACATCAAGTTGTGTAAGGCGCGAAGTAATTTTTCTTTTCAGATGATATATGTCCGATATTACATTAAATGTAGCTGGTGCCTACGATTTTGTACGTAAAATAATTATTGGTAATTACGACACTTATTTTGTGGGACAATATGGACACAAGATGGACCGATGATCTGGTCAAGGTTGCGGGAGCCCGCCGGATAAGGCCGACAGGGGACCGATCCTTGTGGCGATCAATGGGGGAGGCCTACGTCCAGCAAAAGACGAATATCACATATTTTATGTACAAAGTCGTCATGTTAGTACGTAAAGAAAATAAGCTATCTAAGTAAATGAGCCAGTCGAACTTGGAGAACAAATAGTTCTTCATTTCGATTCCTTGCAGCCATTTGTTTTTAACAGTCGAGTTTGCAAGACGTTAAAAGTGAAATGCAAAGTATATCAATGCGTCTGCAAATTAATATCGCTGGCTCTGATAATAATTTCCCAAAATGAATAAGACTATTAATATGACTATAAACTAATAGATTTGATGATTTTATAAATCTACTAGACTCGAATTTGTTTATTATTTTCCTCGATGGAATTTTTTCTAACTTGATTTCGCATATAATTGCCTGGCATTTATAGGTGAATGTCAAGTTGTTATCGATTTTCCAGGTTACTGAATAACATGACAATAACAAACGGTAAAAAGTTGTTATTGTCATGTTATACGTTACCACGGCGACCTATATATTTTTTTCTGTACCCTGTCTGACAATGTCTGTGGTTGAATAGTTTACGCTTGAAAGCGTAACAAATAGACAAATGAACAAATTCACATTAGAATCGATAATAATAGTTAGGACTAGGATATTCGACGTAAGCTTCTCAAAACTGAGAACGTGGGTCACTATATTATTATTGGCATTCGTAATATTAAAATATTAAGGCCATACAATCTACTGCAGTGGATTTTCCCAAGTTACTTAAATTGAAACTTGGTTAATATTATTAATAACTTCCGTATGTACATTGTGGAAAAATTACAATTATGTTGAACTTTTAATCGTAACTGTATATTTACAAATAAAAGACGTTGCATTTTGAAAATAATTGCAACATTTTGACTAATACGATAAGATTGTATTGTCGTTGTCAACATGTTAATAGGGGTCTGGAATATATTATATGCATAAAAACCTTTATCACAATTTGTTGATACATTTTATTTTACAAAAATTAAACAGCACTGAGAAATTAATAACTATAATTACAAACAACTTCATGGTAACCGTTTTATATCACGCCACCAAAAAGGTGGGGGAACTACTTCGTTCAACGCATCGTCTCCTGACACGCTTTTACTCTCATATAATATGGCCGTGCCGGATTGCGAAACCTATTGTAATTAGTATTTCGCAAGCCATTGCTTGATATTTTGTTATTGGCCAATTGCTAAGACTATTTTTTGTTTAGTTTGGTATTTCGGTGGATAGATGGCATGATGATTATTAAACCTGAACATAAATAAATCTTGAACTTACATATACTTAAAGACCAAGTGTCTTGATTATTTACGGAATTTTTCATAGATGGCGCTCTAATGTAAAATGTAAGAGCCAATTAATTATATGGTAAAATTTAAAAATTATTATTAATAATTGCGTATTTTTTGCGAGAATGGGAGGAATTCATGGACGGCCTACTATATTTATGTACTATAGTAGTGAAAAAACTAATTGAAAAAGGCTAGGTAAGGATTGTTAGGAAAGAATGTGCCTGTAAGAAACAAATAGCAAAACATGTATGAATTGTTTTCTTCGACTTAGAATGACTAAGGTCCTGATAACAAATCAGGATCCTAGTTACATTTATAATACGAAAACAGACGATATTATTCTATAATTATCCTAGAGGATAAATTGACAAGACGAGTACAGTGTTAAGTTCTAGAATGACAGTATCTACTACATTTATCAGAAAACTTCCATCAACCTGTATCTGGTGCACATTTATATTTACTGGACTAAAATCTTACTATACTATGACTTAAAAGTAGCATTCAAAATATTTTCATATGTAGAAAACATCAATCGATATTTATTTACAGTATTCTAAGTCAATATGACTTACTTAGAAAACCACAAATAAATATTATACATTTGTAACCTTACGTACACTATTGTTACTGTAAACGTGAGTTCACACTGCCGAAAACATTCACCTAAGACTTATTGTCATCCCCGTTTTTTTATAGAGATGGAGAGAGATAACAAGTTTATGTGGTGCATTTTAGCAGTCTAAACTTACGGTGAGTTCACTGCTGAAAACAACACAAAACATATTGTTATCTCTCTCTTGCTCTATAAAAAAAACAGAGACGACAACATGTTTTAGGTGAATGTTTTTGGCAGTGAACTCACGGTTATTATGAGTTGTTATTATTAGATAATTAGTTATGAGAGAGAAAGAGAGATATGTTATAGGCTCCTTCCACGGACACCTGGATTCAATTACAATGAAAATGAGTAATTATTTCTATATATTATTTTTATATTTCTATATATATATTCTATCACGAAGTACCTAGATCAAAGACAAGTTTAAATAAAAAAAATATTAGTGGTAACTTGTAATCACTAATTCAGGCGCCTAGGAATTGAGAGAATCTTTTTTTGTGGAAAAACCGTTGGTCAAGTCAAAACTTAACGATATCAAAAATCTTGTAAGTAAAAGTCTATCCATGAAAAACAATGACAGTGATTATGCAGGCGGTTACAAACATATGAGTGGATAATTTCTTGTGGCCGTGTTTTGGAGCACCTGTTAACTTTAGAATAGAATTTCTTCCACAAAAAGATGTACTTTATTGGTACTAATGCGTGGTTAAAAAATTAATAAAAAATATTGAAGCCTATTCATTGTCTTTGAAGCCCTCTAGCCCTCAAACTTATCAACTTTGGATATGGATAAGTTAGGGTAGATCGTCATATTTTCCACCAAGGAATCTGTGGTCTTCCGTGGTACATGTCATTTTTTACACACTGTTTAACAATCTGATTTTAAAAACACACTATCACAAATCCGTAGAGTTATATAGTAGTCATTAGTACTACAAATTTAATTTAAATATAATATATACAATTGAAAGTTGTTACATTTATGTACTTCTGGTATTGGATTGGAATAGATTTGAAGAATTTAAGTTAATGTCTAAAAATCTATATGAAACCTTTATATAAAAAATACTTCTGGTTAATTTTAATAATAGTACTTACTTTTACTTTATGTAATAAGCTATATTATAAATACTAGTAATTGTGGGAATGAAATGGACAATAACTCTTTTTAGTGTCCGCGGAAGATGGTAAGAAAAGTAGTAATGGCGATATGATTCCTTTGTTCACAAAGTAGGCGGTGGTCGGAATACGTATGTGAATCTATAAAAATAAGTCATATTCCTAACAGTTACCCAATTAGCGGTGGTGATATTGCGGCGGAACGCTTCAATGGTCAAACGTCGCGATGGCACGGATTCTGTGTGACGTAACCTTACCTACATATTCGTTCATAACTGAAGACCGGTCTTTTCTGAGTGTTGCTTCTGAAAACTATCGATATATAACCGACCGATTATGAACTTTTTTCTTTGATAAATATGTTTTTAAGATATTATTTTTATGTGTTAGTTACACATAAAAATAATGTCTTCTCTAATATCTAATCTATCTAATATCTAATGGTTTCGTTAACCTTACCTATAATCTTCCATTTTAACGTAATAACGCAATTCACAATTTCACGATTTGACTTCGATAGTTTACAAACTGTCGAGAAATTATACGTCAAATTGTGATTGATTCGTTCAGTTCACAATTTGCAGACAGTTTATCATGTGCTTAATCCGAATATAAGCTAACAAAGTTCACAACCGGTGACAAATGTATCACAAGTTGCCATTTTAAAAATACATAAGTATTAAGTTACATACATTATTTATTAACTTAAAATGACATAATATCACATTATTCTATTCTTTTACTCGTAACTATATTAGAACGGTTCTCTCCTCATCATTTAAAAAGACAAACGGGCTTACTATAATTCTACTCTACATCTTACAGTCTGTTAGTTTGTCGCTTTTCATGTTTCCCAGTCAAACAGGACTACGACGGCTATAAAAATAAGGTAATTTTGATGTATGATACTATAATATACAAGCGTTAAAATACTAAGCATATACAATTTTCTTTCAGAATTGTCGATATCGACACATTTCTCCAACGTGCACGTCACCAGCGCAGCGTAATGAAGCAAAACCACTTTCACCGCCCTGCGCTAGCGTGTTTCCTACTTTGCTATAATATTAGTAAAGCATGTAATTGTTTACACGAGTGTTGTTGATTCTAATTATTGAAATAACTATGAAAAACTATTAAAAAGAATTGTTATTTTGACGCGAATAAAACAAAACAGTAATGTAAATTCGTTTTATTATTACATGGTAAACTCATCGCCTTGTTACTGATTATACATAGAATATTTTTTACAATATAAGGTATTTATTATATAATCTACATATATAAAACAAAGTCGTGTTTATACCACCATTTATAATGGTGACAAAAACAGCTGCACAGATTTGTTTCATTATTTTTTTTGGATTTACTTCAGTTTAGCGGAATAGCTAATAAAAAAAAACTTAAGAAAATGCGTTTTCCGTATGGTACGTTATCTTTGACAATGACAGAAACTACAAAGAGTATATATAATTCAAAGAGTATACAGCCTAACAAATCTAGAAATGTCTCAATGTGCGCTTTAATTAAGCGATTCGACCCGAGTGCGACTCACCCAGCAATTAATACAGCTAATAAAGAACACACAGCATAAATTATTTCTAGTGCGGGACAAAGGTTACGGGTCTGTTAGTTTTTATATAATTTTACATGACTACAATCCCTAATGTTAAATAGTGATGTGATCGGAAATGGTACGCAATTGTTTAGCACTAGCGTCTAGTGAAAAGTTATTATTTATTTTATTTTATTACACTTCCCCGGAAGGTGCCTCCCATGTCTCCATTGTACGGAAAAACGCCGGCAGCGTAACGCTTGACTTTCGAAAACTGTCTCAACATATAAACATGACAGATGCGTCAAACTTAAACCTCAGTTTGAGGCATCTATCATTGATGATTATGAAAACATAAATCTTAACCAAAAGGTTAAGGTTCATGAGTTTTATTAAGATAAAGATTTGACTAAGTAAATGCTTAATTTGTCAAATCTTATATACTACTATCTTATACTAATATTATTATATAAAGAATATTTGTTTGTTTGTTGGGAAACGCTTACTTTAATTTTTACTTTAATAACATTCAACATTTAAAGCTACATTATTCAGAAATAACAAACTATATTTTTTTACTGTTATTGGTAACGTACAATATTGAAATATCCTCGGGCGGCGCGGGGCACGAACAGACAGTTTTTTTTTAATATATTAAAACAAAAGACACTATTTAGATTATGGTAAGAATTGCGCCTGACAATATTGTGGTACAAAGAATTTCGAAATTTGTAATATTGTGCAATATTGCGATTGCTACAGGAGATTAGCTCTTTATGTAGTAAGTACACTAATTTCAACTTAGTACTAGAATTAGTAGAATGCAGCATCTATCAAACTTAATATATCTAAACGGTTTCCTGCACGGACAAAACATCGTAACTATTTCTGTATTGTTATATGTGTCACCGACTAATTGTAAATTTTGTAAGTTAATAATTTCACTAGGCATATTATAAACTGACAGCAAATTGTAAACCGAACGAATTATTTACAATTTGATGTCTCGACAATTTATAAACTGTCGAAGTCAAATCGTCAAACTGTGAACTGATATATATGCGGATGCGGACAGCCGCGTGCCGCGCATTCAAAGATACGTACGAAAAAACTGTTTTTGTACCACTACAGCGTGGGCAGATACGACAGATCCAGCAACCGCGCCAACAGCCGCCGCGAGCATCCGCGGCGGCTGTTCGCGCGGTTGCTATACGCATTGCGCGGATGGGGATGCAGTCCGTACAC
>DWTW01002089.1:0-11559 GCA_018246275.1 Papilio slateri
GAAGGGAAAAAGGACTAGGATTAGGCCTCCGGCACCTCACTCATCAGACGAAACGCAGAAAGACTTCTGCTTCACGCTAGTCTTCTGTGAAGTCGTGGTATTTCACCGGTAGAGCCGGCCAATTCGTGCAACAGATGTTACTGTTGCGGGCTCTACCACTGTTGTGTTGATTAATTTATTTTCAAAACTTGATTTTAATTAAACTAAATATACATCTAGCGGCCTTCATTTAATTTATCGGGGACTGATCATTTCACTGTAAAACTACCGGAAAGTGATATTAAGACATGTATAAAAAACACTTTATTTAAATATAGATTTATGCAAAAAGTGTAGCGCATTCCAAGTTGTAGAATTGACGTGGAGTTCCTGTCTTTACTACACGGGAATGTTCGTTGAACATATTAACATTTCAACATTTATTACCCTGTACATTACGGAGACATAGAAAATCGGATTTAGAGTCACAGACTACAACACTTATTAGTCACGTGATTACCATATACGGAAAATTAGTCGAGAGCGTCACGTTTCGAGCGGAGTGTCGTCACACAATGGGGTATAAATAATGGCGTGCAACGGAACCGACGCGTCATGGCAATTTAGACGGCAGAGGTCGCTCCGTGCCGTACTATGTGCCATAGAATTTCATGCGGGGAGCCAGACCCTAGACTATTACACGTTTTATGGTCGGCTTAAATTTTGCATGTTCGTTCCCAAGGTATATGGTTTCTGGAACGAAATATGGAATATGCATGTTGTGGTTATTGCTTCAGAAACATTTCAGAATTGAATCATCAATATTGAAGAAAAAAGAAATTAAAGTATTTAGGTTTAGAAAGACCAAGTATGACCGGGCCCAATCAAACCACATGTAATGACTAAATCCAGCCCAACCTTTACCTAAACCAAATATCAGAACCGAGTGCAATTTAATTATCATATACCACACACATATATGTATAACATCATGCTATTAGTACCTAATTATATTACTTTAAAGAACAAGAGTTCTTGTTTATCGCCAGGCTATAAAGTCGTATATAAAGTAACAAACCGTGTTTCATTTTACACCAAGTATAAGAAAAATCAGCACTTAGAATTACATTACACTTTAATGGAGACAGGCGCCGTGGATAGATAGAATCCAGCTTTCTTACACCAGCACAGATAATTAAAAAAGTGGTCTCTTAATGCTCCGTTGCGTTATTTACTATGAACTATTGTAACATGCAAGTTTAGAGAGACGAGTATGAGAAATAAGGTGAAGCTAATTAAGCTTAATTAATGAAGATAACAAAATAAAAAAAAAACAGAAACGAAGATTTAAATGAATGTTTATCGATTTAGGGAGTAAATAACGGAACTTGTAATAGAAACAACAAAAAACTAATTATTTCATCCAAATACGTCGCTCGTACACTATTAAAGTTGATCAATGCGCGAGTACAGTAACTTAATTATCCGCCAGTAAAATTACAATTCCAAATTATCCAATAAATCGGCCGGCCTGCCGAAACGATCGCAACTAAGCTAAATGGTGGATATAAATAACATTTATATCCATTGCCTTCTGTCTGCTGAAGGCATTGTTTCACTGAAAATACGAGTGTAATGTTACAATAAGCAAATCCCGCAGTACAATACAAAGATAAAGAGAATGACAAGAAAACAACATTAAAGGACAGTTACTTGAAGTATTAAAAGGACATTTAATTGACTAACTGATCATTATTTGTTCCAATTCTAGTTATAAATACTTTTTTATTTCTTCTAATTCTAGTTACAAATACTTTTTTAATTCTTCTAGTTCTAGTTATAAATACTTTTTTATTTGTGGCCAGTTTAAATGTATAACACTTAGGGGCACAAGTAAATGATTTGACTCTTTACGATATTCAATTTGCAAGTATGGCGCAAATAATGAAGCATACTGAATTTTTTCGTAATTTACGCAAACAAGCGTGTCTACGTGATACTGAAATAGTAGACAAAATATTAATAGTGTGACCACATTGGACTACATTGAGACATTCGCCGCTCATTAGCGCTGCCACTGAGACCTTATTTGTAACCTTTTTTTTTATTCGTTCATAAATTATTTACGCCGCTAAATTGATTCTGATCTAATTGGGTACAGATGTCGCACGAGGAAAAAATGAAAATAAAAAAAAAATGAATCTCTGCAAATGATTAAACGGACGCGTTCATTATAGGCTCATTAGCTTTAGTATATTAGATTAACTTTGGCTTGATTTTCAAATCGTAAAAAGTACCAGTACTACCTTTTATACTTTTTGCTAAAATGTTAAAAAGTTACGTCCAAAAATAACGAATGCTTTATAAAACAATACCCGTTTAGTGATAAATGGTCATCTATTCTTAACATTAACATGGCGTCTATTGCTTCTATACTTGACTAGTGCTAGTTGTTAGAACTAGCACTAGGCAAGTAAGTATAGTATATAATATTTTTATTGATATTTGTTCTAGGATTTACACGATCAGCATTAGGTGAACTTTATCCTCGTTTATAACTCCTCTTTTTAACTAAAGGTTTCCACATGATCTCACAAAGGGGTCGTCTACGTTAGTAATTAAGTGCGAAAGCTACATTAGACGTATCGGTGGGAATTGATTTATATGAACATCGCTTCCATCCGGCGTGACCCGCGCCCCCGCTCTTCTATTACTGTATAAGAGCTGCTTGTTCCACTTGTGGACACCCACGGGTTCATTGCCTTACTCCGTGAATCTTTCAACTACCCCAAAATGTTACGATGCAATAGGCGCGAGATTACGGCTAATTTAGCCTAGTACCTACTAAAAATCTTTTTTTTTCAAAAGAATCCTATTATAATATCGTTTAAAGTATTATTTGCAATTGCCTTGAATTTGTCTACAGTTTTTTTTTTCTATATTGATGTCAAAAAGTATTTATTAACTTACAAAAAATCCTAAGCACATCAAACACCTTTATAACTTTTACTACGTGTTATACATTAGAAAAATTTCACTAAGAATATATCCTTTTGACACCAGTATTGTTTTATGATTGACTCATGGTTACTTCAGATGGAAATTCTTTTAGCGTTAGTATATATCGACAAAGTTCTAAGTTCCACAGTTCTACTCAATGTGAAGTCTATTTGTAAAATGTATCTTTTTTTATATTTGTTTATTATAAAAGTTTCCTATTAACAAATTTATAGAAATAAGAGTTCTTTTCTCATGTAGCCTATTAATGTATCCTAATATCTGTTTGTCTGTGTGAAGTGTGTCTGATATTTATGTTCAAAGTAAAAACACTAAGTTAGAAGACATCTCGGCAGCGACTTTATTGAGTTTACATTCAACTTACTTGGAGGCTATTGTCGTGCAGAGTCACCAACAACGTCCGAACTTAGATTAGTTTAGGCCCGCCTTGTTTTCTATTTAACATTCAAGATGCATCCTGTGAAGTATTTATTACGAGTTTAATAATTCACGAATAAATTTATTACAACAAGTAACATTTACAATTTTCTCGCATATTTTACATTTACATTTTATTGTTAGCCTAACAGATGAATAGTTTTATCACACATAGTTAGTTTTACAATATTTTTTTATAATAAATTAATTGCATTACAAAAACTCAAGAATCTAAATAACGTCAAAATACATTTTCATTTTGATTGTTTTGTGTTATGTGGCAACGATTGATGTGCCAAAAATATAATCCCAGCGATACGACCCAAATATTTGATACGATGCAGCACACAAAAATATAACCAGAGCTTGTCGTTACACTTTACGATTTTGACCTTCGAAAATGATATTTAGAACGCAGAGGCGTGTGCGAATAAAATTTATGGCTGTCTTCATATCGATGGGTAAAATTATGTCAGGTTTATATTACACACAAATATAAAAAAAAACTCTTTTTAGTGGCCTAATAACAGAGGCCATACACCCAGAAAATCGATAGTTTTAATTTTTTTTCCAATGAGACATTTCAAACTTGAGCAATGAAAGATGAAAGCTAACAACTTGTGTTTTCAAGCTTTCATCATTATTTATTGAATGTTATTAGATTCATCTTTAGTATTTAAAGATGAATATAAATGCATGTATAAGAATCAGAGATTGGCATGATACGAGTAGAGTCAGAGGAAAGCTTTAGTATAGTTATTGTAGCTAGTAAGCGTCAATAAACTGTAAAACTTGAAAGATTTGTTCTCTACCTTCTTCCCTGGAGTGAAATACTTAATCGACCTTATGCTATTCTATGCCATTAATGTTTTAAACACCAAAAAACAGTGACTATTTGAAGTTCATAACATCGAAAAGTCAATTATGTATGTCAGTTAGTTTAATCAGCACTATATTAAGTGCGAGAGTCAGACCCTCGTGTGTCAATTGTCGACTGTACACCTAACAGCAGTGCAGGCAGCATATCACTTAAAACCAAAATATATTTATGTAACACAGTGAAGAGCAAGCGATAGTATCGTCTCCGATGAGCGATGCCGCAGCTAATTGATACAAGCCGCGGTCGGCGCAAACACACATTTCTCACGTCGTATCAAAGCTTTGAGCCAGAAAAAAGTAATACAAACAGTCGTATATCATTCGAGCGCAGCGTCGACTAGACGAATCCCTTCTGGCGGACATCCAAGCGAACTAACATAACTCGATCTGACGCTATTCTTCCTGCAGTTTGTAAGAGTATAAAGTTACTATTAACTTTTTCTTTTTTCAACATAGTTGTTGTGCAGGAGTTACTTTTAACATTTGGTTAAATTCTGTTGTTAAAAACTTTCGTGACGATCGCTGTACGAGCGCTGTTTGTCACAGTCTCGCACAACAGCGTGCAGAACTACAAGCGTTGATATCTATACATACTAAAACTAAAATGACGCTTTAGTGATGTATCATATTGATTTTATTATTTTTATCAATATTAATAAAAAAAAAAAACAATGTTTTGCTTTTGATGTTTGTTCTCTTTGCGTTGCTAGAAAATTGACCAGATCATGATATGAAAGTTTGGTAGGGTGTTCTGAAGTTTTTGGCCCAAAAATCTTTATATAAAAAAGTGTTTTTCGATTTCAACAAAATTTTTTGAACAATGTTTTGACATTATTTTGCATATTTGAAAAGACGTCAAAAGAATAAAATTAGCTCTATGGATAAATAGTAATTTGTTTACTGATATTATTGGAGTTCTGGGCGAGATGCCAAAAATCAAGCAGACAAACGGAATAAAAAAGCATTGCCACTATTGTGCATGAACTAAAAACTAACCTAAGCATAAGTTCTATGCAGAATATGCAACCAAATATTTTACTTTACGTGGCATTGCAACGTATGCCGGGAATAGCTAGTTATAAATTAAGTTTTTGCCAATAAGTAACGTTTTTTGGTGCCAATAACTGAACTAGGCGACATGATTGATCTACTCCTTTGAAGTTCTCAGTGCATGATCGGCGGTGGCTTCTGCAAGGAACGGCGAGAGGCGGCTCGTCACTGAATAATGTTGTTCACACTTTGACTAATAACATTTGTCTCACTGAACACCAATAGATATTTTTATGTAAACATTGTTGGCTGTTGAATGTTTACGTTATGTGTGAACGCGTGTAGCTGTCAGGTCGTTGTTCGTGTTTCTGTGTCTCTTGGTTGTCTGTTCGCATTTCTGCAGTCCATTCGATCGGTTTCAATTTCATTACATTACATTTTAATAAACGCGGTGTCGGATTACTTTTATAATTATGACTTTTATGTCAACGATGATATAAACTAAGTTCATCTAATGGTAAGAGATATTTGTGATTGTTATTTGGTGTCGATAATTGGGCTCGGTCATTATCTAGCTGGCCGCATTTTCCTTTATTTAAAACAAAGTTTTAAGAAAAGCAATAATATTTACAATATTATTCACCTTGTTATATGATATGATATATTTGCAATATTATTGCTTTTAGAATTGGGAAACTAAGACGTTAATCCATTTTAATTTTACAGAATTCAAATATGACATACAAGTCAGTTCCAAACACAGATCATTTATAAGCAAGCTCGAAGGATTTCCGAACAAAGCTTCGAGCGAGTGTTTACTTGATTAAAGACTTTAGTACAAATCCTTTCAGTAGAAGTCGTGTTTTCAACGTTTTATGAAAAAAAAAGTAACATTGATCTTGGCGTTGAACAGTCGCTGTGATCGTTTCTACAGAATTTACTTCGTCTCTGCAAATACAAACTGGTAAAACGGATGTGAAAAAATGTAGCCGATGATTTTATTGTGACAAAATATCAAAATATAGCAAAAAGTCATCTTAATTTAGTTATTTATAAGAACATTAACTTTAACGGACGAAATTAAATACCAATTTGAATTCTTCCTCATTATTAATAGGTCTTAATAATTCTTAATTAATAGCTCAAGGATTTTTGACATGAGCCCAATACTTTAGTTAGTATATAAGCTTAGAAAATATCTGTGTAGCTTAAATTTAAATTGTCGGGGTATATAGGCTTTAGTCTGACAGCTTTTACGATAGTTAGAATAAACGAAAACGTAGTGCAAGGTCTTCGTATTCACGACAGTATGGCCATAGACTGGCGCCAAGTCAATGCACTGAAAATAAATCAAAATTATTTGTCGGATTTATATATGATAAAGTTTGTAAAAACATCGAAATCTTAATGAGCAATTAACATGCATATATGTAACTATACACAACAAATTCTTAAGTTTAATGTACGACCGATGTTATTTTGAAGAATGCCAGCAATCACCTGACATTACTTACATTCTTGCTTGATTTACGAGCATAGTTCGCGACATATAAGAGTTAACTAAGAAACTAACCATAAAATACTGACTTTGTAGTTGCTTTAGGCCTACATTTGTACTTTGAAAAGTTCGGTTGAGACGTCTTTTTTAATTATTTATAGTATTGTAGATTATCCAAACCCGGGAGGTGCAATAGGAAGTATAATTCTATGTGTTCAGTCGTGTACGTGATACGCGACTTACACGGTCCTACGGTACGAATTTCAGCTACATACTCGGTGTTAAGAAATACACTTAGTACGTTTGTTGAAAGAATTATTCAAATTTATTATATGAGAAGAACCTACGTATGTACTGCTCGTTAAGATTCAAATAAATTTAGTATGTCAACTCTAATCGATATTGTAGTCGTGTGAAACTGTGGGAACACAACACGAGAGGGGCGCAGTGTTCCAACATTTGAACAAGTCGCTAAACACGCCGTGCGGCAGGTGATCACTGTCGAATTATTGCGTCAAATGTTTGGTGAATATTGTAGTATTATTGACTGATTTGTGATTGTTTATAGTTAGGTACTGAATTAGACGATTTTATGATATGATGCTCTAGTTTAAATTTTAATAGTAGGCGCTTTGAAAAGTTAGAAAAATAGAGTTCGAGTAGACATCGAAGAGTCTACTTCATAAATTTAATTTTATACAGAAATTTAAATAACATTATAAAGCACAGTGGTATGAAATGTTATTAAAACATAACCAACAGACAAATTAATTCAATTAGGCTGTAGTACTTGTGCTTCAAAGGAATTAACGAGAGCGAGACGGATAAAAACTATTTAAAAAAAGCTTGCATTATAAAATGTCTCGCTTTTACAAGGTCCATATAAATTCAAAACTTAGAAGGAAGTTGTCATGAAATCGATAATTTTTGCTTGCTAGTGTGCAAGCCTCGCCTAAGACGGCCATAGGCGTGAGCGTCATTGTCATCTCAATATTTTGTTCTAAAGAATAGTCATGATTAGCATTATATTATATGTACAGTTTCTCTACCTTCAAATATCCAGTACTCAACGGATAATTGAGGAATTGTTACGTCACGTTCGTTGAATGTCACGATCGAGTGAAGTAATCGTGCGTCAGTAATCTAACAATTCACGATTAACATATTTTATCGATGTACTTTTTTTTAATTAATTTACCTTAAATGTATTTTCAATGAATACAAAATGAATAATTTATGTATTTGTATATTTTATTGTTGTATATTAATATGTATAATTTGATAGAAATAAAAAAAAAGTTGTATTAACAAAGACTGGCAACAATTTTGAGTGGCCGGTAGCTAGTTAAAGTTTTTAAAAACCGATGAATGGATGTCACCTATTTTTTCAGTGTATACAGCTTTGCCAACAATATTCAAGTGGCTTACGTCCCTTAGTACGTACTAAACTACAATTAGCACGAAAATAATTTTAGATTCATATGATACAAAAACGAGAATTAAACTGTTTTAAAATCCATGTATCTATTTGTGGCAAGAGTTTCTCGCGCCTTGAGACCAGAAGCAGTCATGTCAGATTCGATCTATTTTTTAAAACGATATCATCAACAGCTTTCGCTGCACGAAACAAGATGGACAGGCGACGTTACAAACTGTTACATTATTTATGATTGTGTATATATTTAGTCCAAGATATCAAATCAGTCTTGTATACTCACTTTTACAACTTTTCAAGATAATATCTCAAGTAATATTCGTACTGAAATCTAAAAGAAATGTAATATTTCGACAATTTAGTTATGTTTTTACTTCCAGGAACATTCTGACATTTATTTCATTCCCCGAGCGCTATTCAGGTGCTATTCCCGCGGAATGGGTCATTCAATCTTGCGAATGAACTAATTGCTCCATTGCTCCTCAAAGTATTTTTCTTAACTATATACTTTGACCTGATTTTGTATGATTTTGAACTTAAATAGTATTTTTTAGGGTCCACCACGCTTATTCCCATACGTCGGCATGGAATACTCTACAGACTAACAATATTATGTTTAATTATTCGTTCCTAGTGTAAGATATTTTAGTGATAATATAATTCGTCCCTAAACCCGAAAATCTTCTATCAAACCGCAAACTTATATCAGTTTTGAAAATTAAAATACTATTTAAAAACTTTTGTCTTGTTGGTTTTCCCATTCCTAACCAAACAACAATATTTTTTTAAGAATACCTACTTTTAAAATCTTCTTTGCTTTAAAATATGACTGTATAAAGTTTCAAGACAGGCACAGGTAAAAGGTATACGAGTAAATAAGGCGTTCATTAAAGCAACAAAACTTTTCAAAGCGTCTTAAATTGCACACACGCAGACATGTGTACAGACGTACAAACAGCAGCGACAAAAGCAGCTTAAGCATTTCATTACTCTATAGTACTGCGAACCGACGTCGCTGAGGAAAATCTTTTGTGCCAACTTATTCTAAGTTCATTTGCACGGTCCACGTTTAAAATCTTAGCTACAGCAGTTACTCGCAAACTTAAATTGTTTTCGTTGGAAAGTCCTTAAATGAGTTCTCAATTTTACCGAGCTATAGTTGCGAAAAGAATCAACTTGCTTGTACAAATACACAACTTATTATCACAAGAGAGTAGTCATTCAGAAGTAAACCGGCCTGATGATTCTGATGCCAATTAACTATGAGTTATTTGTAAAAACAGTTTGAATAAAAAAAATGATGGATCAGAGAGGAAAGAACAATAAAAGTTGTCAAAATCTTTCACCTTTCATCACCATGAGTTAAATTGGTGATTTTCTGAATTTTGAATCTATATATTCTATTTGGTTTCTGTGTTGAAGCGGGAAGTCGATAATTTGTTTTATCGATTTTTTTCTCTTAACAGAAAATATTTCCGTTAAAAATAATGATTGAATTCAATGTATTCGGAAAATGCGACGAAGAGTTCGTGATATTCGTGATACGTGTAAACATATTAGCCGCAGCACGGTTATAAATCTCAAGGCGTTATCTCTTGTGAGAACGGCAAACATTTTTCGCACTCTCAGATAGCATCGCGCTCGATAACACCCGTGTTTGGTTATGAGACCGTTATAGACTTGATTAAACCGACGCGTGTCGTAACAAAGCTCGGGTTTTGCGAAAATTTTCTTGACTTAGCTTAACGTAATCGTAAAAGTAACACACGGTAACAAACTATATATTACATATTACTATTATCACATTTATATATTACAAAAAAAATAAGCAAGGCACCGTAAAGATAAGATGAAAGTTTAACTGAATGGAAATTTTGTATTCGTAAGTTTCAAGATCTATTACTTAATATCGTAAACACAAATTCATTTTTCTGTTAAGCTTGTTTCATCACGTATCCAACAAATCAACCAGGTAGCTTTGCACGCGGGTAGATCCGAAATTTCGTTGGCTGGGCCACCTGTGCTCTCACAGGAGCAATATCTTCCATTTACAATTTCTCTTTTATAAAGTGTAGCTAATTTATCCTCGCGCGAGGGGTCGGAATAAACGCGCCGATGAAATCTGCGTCTGAACAAGTGGTCGGAGATATTGCATAATTTATACACGGGGAAAAAGAATTGCCTCGCCCTGTTTACGCTTCTCTTGTTGATTTTCCACAGGACCGACTTTATTATGCCACTGGATATGCGAAGGCTCTTTCTAATAACGAGGATTAAAAAGGGAGAGAAGATTTCAAGGGACTTCAATTTACGATGAAAAAAAAATTGAACTTGTGTTTCAGATTACACTTAGTATTGCTATATTCTTTAAAATAATTAAAAATTCGAAACATAATTTACAACGGTTGAAAAATATACGCTAAAATCTGGAGCTTAAAGTAGAAAATCACCACCGGCCAAAGTTTAATTAAAAGAAACACCGAACAACACTAGACGTCGTGTTTATTGCAAAATTTCCTAGAACGCTATTCCAATTTCACGGGTCTTTTATGAATTTGGCGATAACGGAGCCGAGGTTGTTCGTCCGAGCTCGATACGAAACAACTCGAAAACGATATTCGACTTCCGTGTTTGACGTAAATTAGAAAAGAATATCGTACTTATATGTGACAAGGAGGAGTTCGATTAGGATCCCTTTTGCTAGTTTGAAATAGAACATTCATTATCTAAACGGTAAGGTCATCTAGAAGAATGATACCCCAGACGAAATATTTTTTTTTTGAATTTTTCTTACATTTCGTTGAATATCCAAACAACAATGTGGCACATAGGATCCGTTAAACAATTATGCTATTCTTATAACAAAACCGGTAAAATATAAGTTGTCAATAATAATAATAATAAAAAAACGATTAAAATATTCATAGTAACTGGTACTTCGTACAACTTGTAATGGAACTACATTAAAACCTTAAAGTTTGTTACACATGTGGGTGTGAAAATAAAAGTTTTGATACAGATATCGGAGATATGATTGGCAGTGGGTTTCATTTAAATTTAAATCTGAAAACATATCAATAATTTTATCGATAAATGTTATTGACTGAATAACACAGCATCCACTATTAAACCACACTACCACACACGACAATTTGTATCGATTATGGCTTATGTTGGTATTTTTAATCTGCGTTAATTGACATTTTTACCAATACTTGACGTTCACCTTTCTTTCTTTTAACATTGACCAGTATGTTCAAATGTCCAAGCAGTTCTTTTTGCGGAGAGCATAATAATAAAAAAATAAAACTTGTAATGGCTGTCAAACATACCGTTATAATAG
>DWTW01002090.1:0-11553 GCA_018246275.1 Papilio slateri
ATTCAATCTTATACACTGAACCGATTGTTGGCGCGGCGAGCTGAAATCGGCCACTTAATTTTCTTTTGGTATTTAAAGGTTGCATCCAATGTCCTCTTTTCCTTCTACGTTCTTGTTCAAAAGCCTCCCAAATAGCTATTATTTCGAAGGGTTTATTTTAAAATGAATTATCACACAACACAACAGCTCTGTAGAAGCACAAACGAACTGGAGCATAATATGACAGGACTTTGACCATATATATGCGACTGTTAACTATGTTATTACTATTATCATTTTATATGTAATATATTTTGTTAATTTTTGTTTTATATAAATTCGTATTCATTTTTATCTATACTATTTTACCTATGATATTTTTTATCTGTGTATTTTTGCTGGGTCATTTTATAGGTTGAAAAACGTTGAAAATTTAAACAAATAAAAAGAAGTAATTTGGCGGTAGTCCCGACACAGAAAATATAGTCGCAAGGTAGTCGTCCGATCGTTACGGTGCGCACGATGCGTTTTTTTGATTTCTTTGATTTTTCGCCGCGATCCGCTATAGTGACCAATGATACGCTCGACGCGTCTTCCGTTCAAATGAGCTGGATTCTTTGCGCTTCGACTCTAACATGAGTCGACCCTACCGATAGGAATATATATTTAGAATTGGCAATAATTATAAGGGTAAAAACATAAAAAAAACAACAACAAAACAGGTACAGAAGTTTTATTTAAAAAAAAATCTCAAATCAGTCAATATTAGTTCCAAATACAACATATTAAGGCAACGGTGTCCAAGTCAAACTAATCATCTAAAGCTACCTCTTACAAAAGCTACGAATTGCAAACGCAACACACCTTTGTTAACTATTAGAACTAACCAAGTCATTGAACTGAAAGATCAATAAACCAAAATCAATCAGATTATTCACATGTATACCGTAATAAACAAAAAAACAGTTAATATATAATAATATAATATATTGAAATTTCAATTTAAGATATAGTATATATTTATTTAAATTATGTACAAGTTTCATAATCGATTATTAAATTAAAACGCGTGTTATTTGACACTGGTTTGACGGGATCCCGCCAGATCTATTATTACATTTACCACGACCAATACTATGGTCACTAAACACCGAGTGGTTCGCTTTCTTGTGGTTACCTGCTACCCTAACGATAATTAATTAAAAAAAACCCGACTTACTGCAACCATTCTTCACATATTACCTATGACACTCCGGGAAACAATACTGTTTCCACTCAAATATATTACGCGTAGAAAATTCTACGCGTAAGTATCATTTCATCCCGACCCCATCTGAATTTCACTTTTTATTATTCAAAATTACATTTGTGCATTTTTCAAAAATATTTAAACTCTAACTTCTCTAACTTCACAGGGATTAATAGTGAACAAAATTCACTTCTTTTACAGACAAAGTCGTAGCACATAATCGGTTGATGCATAACGATGGCTATAATTATTTCTAAAAAGTTTTACAAAAGTTTCAAAATATCAGCGACACGAATACTGGGCTACCTTTAAGCAGTTTTCGTAGTAATCGAAATGGACCTGGAGGTCACCATAACTTAACAGCTAATGAACTTGATGGGTTCTTAAAATTGATGATCATTTTTGTTAATATACTATATAAAACAGTTGCATTAATTCAATTGAAATATTAAAACTTATTATAATATAAATATATTTATCTAGTAACATTATTATCGGCATTATTTTGTTCAGATGAGAATAAAGTGTATATAATGTCTATGTAAAATGGTGATATATTTAATATATTAAACTGCATAAATATTATTAGTCGGGAGAAAGAACTTATATCACCGGCCGATTGTGAACTACGTCAGTTTATAATAGGATCAAAGTTAAATCGTCAAATTTACTCATTATTCGACAGTTTATAAACTCCAGAGATGTGACACATCAAATAGTCAATGATTCCTTGAGTTCACAATAAGATGAAAGATTATACGCCTTGTCCGATTATAAACTGACGAAATTCACAATCTAACGGTGACATTTAAATGAAGAACCTCATTCATACTGATAATACGTGTACAAATTTTATCGCACTTTGATTATAGCGCCAATATCGCTTGCAGTGTGAACGAGGCCTTATAAATATTGAAATATTCTTTTGTTAAATCTTTTATTAGGTAACAAATAGATTCAAATAGTGTGGTTTAATAAGAAACTAATGTATAATTGATTACATGATGACTATTTCTTCTTTTAGTGGTATAAAAGGAAATGAATTCCGTCGGAAAGGTTTGCAGTAGCCCGATACTATAAAAGAATTTTCCATGGAAATCTTATGTTAATCTAACATTTGAACTATGTACAATTAATTCTAAATATTAATCTGTTACGACACGTGTACTTATTAAAACTTAACTAATGTTATCGAGGCACGAACAGTGAAATAGCACCAAATAGAAATTTCACCTTATTTTTTAAGACTGAGGCAGTCGTTGCCCCCCCCGCCCCATTCCCCCCGCCGCCTTCATCGCGTCATCTCAATTCCTTGTGCGTTTTTTTTATTTTGAATCATAGGGGACTTTAAATAAATTCAACTTCTTCCTTTATTTATTCCGAGGTTCCTTACTTTTATAATTGAAGAGAAAAATATTTATCGATCAATATAAAGGATTCATTCGATGTAATTTTTACCAATCGCAATGTTTTCATTTTAGATAAATGGCAATACATTTTTCATAACTTGTTTCATAAAAACGCCATCTAATGAAAAATTTAAAAACTATATTTAAATCGCGGTTTTTTTAAACTATATATTTATTTGGAACATTAAATTCGAAGTGCATGATATTTTTAATAAGTGTAATACTGGCAACATTTATTGCATCTCTCTTTTCTTCTTTTTCAAAGAAAGACACTACCAAAATTATATGCAGCTTCATTTAAAACAACCAAACAATTCCCCTTTCCATAGGTCCGCAGATTTTTATATAAGACTGTGTCGACTGATTCACATCAGACGCTTAATCTAGAGACTTCGTAGGACACCGAATTATAACGACAGGAACAAAATGTTTTCCTATTTTGAGACATTCTTAGTCATTATAATTTCTATATGGACACAAGAGTAATAAATCTCGTTATATTAGAGCACAGTGTATGTAATAAACCTACTACAATTGCAACACAGATTATATATATGCAGGTAAACTACAAGTCTATAAAACTTCGTTGTACAACACACATATTCACTATGGCAACCTGAGAGGAATCCAAAACACATCATCACAACCAAAACACGACACGATATTAACATGATAAAGTTAATCTATAAATACACTACTTACGGTCACTTGGAACATACGGAAAATGCTTCCACATTGTTATTAATAGAGGGCGTAGGGAGATTAAAGTGACCATCACTGGCCAGCAAAAAGTAAATGCATCTGCATTTACTTTTTATGTAGGCAACTTTTTATGTAGGAAACGACAAAATATAGGTGTTTTCAATTCTGCCACAAGTTGGTACATTGAGTGTAATCGGTAATAATTACACTAAGTAATAAACGAGCGAGCGAGCCTGTGGTCGCATATGATGTGTAACATCTGACATCTCACCTCGGTAATAAACGACATTAATATTATTTGGTTAGGTTGGCACTACTTGACAGCCAACTCTAGCACCGCGCGCACTCATTGGTCAAATCAAATAGTGAGCGCTCTGTGTTACACACTTCCGTCCCTTTTCACGAAATCATTCTCACAGATTGCAGGAAAGGGGGAGGAAAAATGTTACACAGCAAAAATTATAAATGTTGTAATTTTAACTGGGGACTACACGAAATTGTTCTCGACACATGGCCAGCAGTTGTCTCGAAGAGGTTATAAATGTTTTAGTTGCCATTACGAAAAAATATATTAAATTTATTTCTTATGTAGACAATGAACGTCTAAATTAGGTTTGGCCAATAAGTCGATCTTAAAGCTAATCTCTCTCGAGAACTAGGAAATTACTAAGAGTGAAGGTCAACTGTGTACTAATTTTAGGATCCCAATTAGTTTTTTTTTTATAAATACGTCATAAACGATAAACGTCACCAATGTCGTATAACATGTATGCTTTTGATGACAACTGCGATATATTACTAAATTAAAGAGATCTTATGTACACAAAAATTTGACCATCCTTGTCTTATACGATTTAATAATTAACGTTACATCAATTTGACAATCTATAAATGTCTACCTTGAATTATATTTATCTATGACTTACATAATAGTGTAAACTTAATATATAATAGATTGGCATTTTTGTGGAGCACCAGTCGTTTTATACACAAGTTTATTAAAAAAGACTAAACAATTAAACAATTGACAGCGAAAAAGAGGTTGAACAGTCATGATAAAAGGTGCTATTATAATAACAGTTTCCTTACTGTAGTGCATTGTACTAGCAACACGATCACGGACGCCACGTGACGTTGAATACGCAGAATATCTGAAAAAAAAATCATTTGACATTAAATAAACACTTTAATTACAAATCAAAGTCACAATAACATTTTTCTAATATGCATTCGCGCCTAAACTAGAGGGATAGGCAGAGAAATTCAAGTTTCTACGGGAAGACGCTTGTATAGATAACTTTAAAAATAAAATCTGTTTCCAAGATAGCCGAAATAAATGTATATGCAAGAATTGTTCGCTTTATTATAAGTTGTATACATACTTGTATTAGTACGATAGAGGCGCGGGCGAGGGCGGCGGCGCGCGCGCAGCTGGCTCGGGCTCCGACTCGCAGGCGTCGGTGGAGGCGGGCGTGGGCGGCGGCGGGCGGTTCATGGCGCGGTAGTGTCGGTAGGCACGCCGCCGGCCCGCGTTGCCGCTGCTGGCCGTGGCGGGGCTCGGCGGCGGGTTGGCCGTGGGCCGTGGGTAACGTTCGCACAGGCTCTCCGTCGCGCGGTCGTCGAATGAACTGCATACGAGGCTGAGTAAAGGAAATATCACCGTAAAATTGTAAACATATATTCTCACTAGCGATATTGTAAACTGACTGGAAAATTGTTAACTGAACTAATCATTTACTATTTAAACTTTAACTATTATGATATATTCTAAACGACGAGAGACAACGCACGAGGTCCTTCTGTACAAATTCAAAAATGTAATTATAAGTACACAAAATATTATTGCTCACGTTCGAGAAACCAACTAAGATAAATATAAAGCAACGTGTACTAACTCTGAGGAACTGGCGCCGAGGGGGCGCGCCCGAGGCGGCGGCGGCTTGATGGGCACGAGTGGGCGCGGCGGCGGCGTGCGCGGTGCGCGGCGACGACAGCGACGTAGCGCCGCCCACGCGCCCGCCAGACCCGCGCCCGCCGCGGCCAGCGCGCCGCACACCACCAGCGCGCGCGACTCACGCACCGGCTAGCAAGTTACACGAATGTATGAATATTGAAGTGTTATATAAAACACTCATGATTTCAAGCTAGAGCATGCTAGAGGCGTAAACGACGTAAAAACGAGCCAGCGGTTCACCCGATATTAAGTGACCGCTACCCATACGTATCTGCAACAAACTAATGAGTTGCAGATGCGTTGCCTACCTTTAATGGACAGAGGACGGGATAAAAACAAAAAAAGATATTTCCTCTTTCTATCCATCCCCTCCCCCGTCAAATCCTCTTCCCTTCCCATCCTTTCCTTATTAGAAAAGAATAGGAAGAGGAAAAAGGACTAGTATTTAGGCCTCCGGCACCTCACTCATCAGACGAAACGCAGAAAGATTTTCTACTTGACGCCTGTATTCTGTGAGGTCGTGGTATTTCACCGGTCGAGCCGGTTTATTCGTACAACAGATGTTGTTGCGGGCTCTACCACTGTTAAAGACTTGACTTTAGGAAGTCCCCTACCAACACTGTCCAATATTTGGGACATCAATAAAGGGGAAGGGGAGGGTAAGCAAATCCACTACATTATCAAACATATTATTACCAACGACTTACAAACTACACAACTATATTATATTAATTGTAAACTACAATACCGGTTCTTTTTGTCCGTATCCGCAGGCGGAGGGCAGTTCGTCGGAGCCGTCTTCGCAGTGCAGCCGCCCATCGCAGAGCAGCGACGGCGCGAGGCACAGGCGTTGGTCACACCTACAAGTATAAGGTAAAAAATCTTTAAAGGTTGTTAAAACGTAAAGAGTTTTCGACTCACGTAGTAGTAACTATTATTTGAACAGAACGACTCGTACAAAGAAGTAGCATGACCTCACAGAATACCGTCCCGTACCGTCATATCGAGTTTTAATTGAGATGGAAGATGTCCACTTTTCTTCCTTTCCTTTACCTACCTCCTCAGATTTTCTACAAAATGGCTGACATTTCCATTTGGTACGGTCCTGGCGTCCTTGATTTTTCCTTATGCATGATATTGAAGACGATGAAGTTTTTCTAATGTAATAATTAATATATAAAGAAAGCCATATACCGAAATGCAGCAGGCAGGGGTGTAGCGCAATAGGCGCCTGTGGGACATGCACCGAGCGCGGGCGCGCACGAGCCGTCTGCGCAGCGCAGCCCCGCGCCCGCCGCGCACACGCCGCACTCCACGCCCTCGTCCGACCCGTCCGGGCAGTCCACGGTGCCGTCGCATCTGACACATGCATACATAATGTAATTTCTACAATAATTGGTATCCATTAGTAAACAATAATTGAAAAATGATACAATGATACATAAATAAATACGCCTGGAGATACAAAGGATAAAAAAAATTCCAGTCTACTGCGGTATGCATAACAATACAAGAATCATTTATCTTTATTCGACTACGTACAGTGACAACAACGTTACGTTCAATTCGTGAAACAACATCTGTTGCACGAATGGGCCGGCTCGACCGGTGAAATACCACGACCTCACAGAAGACAGGCGTGAAGTAGAAATGCTTCTGCTAAAATAATTCTTTCGTCTGA
This sequence comes from Papilio slateri, assembly GCA_018246275.1. Lineage (NCBI taxonomy): Eukaryota > Metazoa > Arthropoda > Insecta > Lepidoptera > Papilionidae > Papilio > Papilio slateri. The sequence goes on from DWTW01002090.1 coordinate 6,975, forward strand.
TGAGTGAGGTACCGGGGCCCGATTTCAGTAATCTTTTCCTTCCTATCATTTTCTAATATGGAAATGATGGGCGGGAGAAGAGTATTTGTCGAGGAAGGGGATGAATAAGAAAAGGAAATTAAAGGTAGGCAATGAATCTGCAACTCATTAACTTGTTATAGAATCCTCTGGGTAGCGGTTACTTAATATCTAGTGAACCGCTTGCTCGTTTGCCATATAAAATGTCCAAATATACCTTCAAGGTAACAAGCAAAATCGCAAACAGTATTGTGTTTAGTGAAATTACAACACAACATGATCGTTCTCTCCATTCTGAATTGAAATTGAATTGAATGTTGACTAACTTCCATGCGCGCGGTATGCAATGCGGCGGGCGGTCGAGCGTGGGCGCGCACGCCACCTGGTCGGGTGTGCAGGCGGGCTGCGGCTCGCAGTGCAGCCCGCAGCCGCACGCGCCGCCCGCTATGCACGCACCCGGCGCCAGCCCGCACTTACTCGCCCAGCACGCGTGCTCGCGAGGAACCTATGTAATCATTATAAGATTGTAATTAAAAGGATAAAGAAATTATTAAAAAAATATAAGAAGCAAAATTAGAAAAAGCACCAATAAAGCATAATGTTATGTGTATTCTATGTTTACCTTTTTTATTCATTTCCTCAAGGAAAAGTGAAAAATCGCATTCACATCGTAATACAAATCGCATTCACGCGTCTTTTGATTACTACATTATATACAATCCCTGATGAATATACTTTTAACATATAAACTCCCTATTTCGATCTATGAAGTTACAGATTTATTTGTTCCTTCAAGCAGGTTGTATTACTTTTAATTTAAAAAACAAAAACACAGATTTATTGGTGATTAAAGTGTAATACTTAGTCTTGAACACTAACCTTGTTGACGGGCAGCAAGGCGGCGAGGCGAGCCAAGTGCGGCACGGGGGCGGCGGGCGCCTCGCGGCGGTACAGCGGCACTCGCATGAGCGCACGCTCGCCGCCGCTGAAGTACAGCGCGCCGCCGTACGCCGCCAGCGTGCCGCACCACCCGCCCTGCCACACCACGCGCCTGCAACATTCAACATTTGGATAAATACATCAAAGAAGTTGCAAATGCGTTACTAACATTTACAGCGGTCAGAGGAAGGAATAGATTTGGAAACGTAGAAGAGGAAGAAGATATAGAAAGGGGAAAGGGGTTCGGAAGGGGAAGGAGAAGGGATTGGGCCTATAAAGCAGTAGTTTCGTTAAGTCCTTTAAGTGTTAAGAACTTTTATGAGTTTGGCGCGAATGTGTGTGAGCTCACCTGTTGTTCCCGTCGAGGTCGATGGCGTGTATCTGTCGCGAGAGGGCCCAGTACACGGTGAAGGTGGCCTGGTCGAGCGCGAGCGCGGTGGCGTTGGGCGCGCCCGCCAGCTCTGCGCGCGCCGTGCCGTCCGCGTTCGCGCGCATTATTGCTCCCACACCCACGTCGTTCCACACCAGCACCCTGCGCATTAAAACATGAGATATGTAGGTAATCTGACGTTACTGATTGATTTTGATTGTTGACGAAACATAACTATCTTAAAACAGTATTTTTACAATTTATATCATTTTCGTATTACAGGAATACATCATTAACTAGCATCACCAACAGGCTGTTTAATCCACTACATCACCACGATCACATTAAAAAAAAATGATAATAAAAGAAGGCATAAAAACAAGAAAATAAGTAAACATGTAGCTGAAACAAAATAACAGTAGTCATCTCCCTCGCACACGGAATCTCTCAGTACTCATGACGTCATCAAAAAACTCACCGTTTAGTTTGATGAAATGCTAAATGCCTCGGCAACATTTTCTCTCCGCGGAGTACAACGCCGGTGTAGGAAGAGTTGACGAGTGAAGTTGCATTGATCGAGTCCCCGTCCAGGCATGTCCAGTACAGCGCACGCCCGATCACGTCTAGCACCATGTGGAACGGTCTCGTGAGGCCCGTGACGACAGGATGTGAGTCTGTGATGGCCGATGTCGTCGAATACGATATGGGCACACGACGTATCGCGTGCGAGTCGTCGTCCATCCAAAAGAGATTCCTGGAGTTATATAAGAATTGAAAACGATATTTTTTTACAAACTTAGAAATATAATATTGGTAAAAGATTACCTTAGTTACAAAAACTATTAAATAAAATTGCTATTTTTGTTTCTTCATTCTTAATTCTTTTATTCGAACATTTCTGAGCACTCCATTACTTATATTTAAGTAAACTAAGAACCTTTACATAACAAACAGTGGTCACTAATAAGTATCTACTCGGTATATCCGTTAGTCTCATGTCTTCAAAGCGACACACTTGACCAATTGCTTCAAGGTGTTGTATCCTCTGGACGACAGGCTAAAATTGTCGAAGCTTTAATTTAGGACGGTGATATTCCTTCTGCAAATATTTGACTTACTTGTTGACAGGGTCGTATTCTATGGCCTTGACGCTCTTCAGTCCTGTCAATGGTATAAAGGCATCGTTACACTCCCCAGTCGCCACCAAAATGCGCCCGATTGCATTCTTTTGTGCAAAGAGAAGATACTCTTCTGGCTCTAAAAAAATCAATACACAATTTTTATCTTTTTTATACTTCAAAATAAGACCACAATTTTGCTAAAGGCATTAAAACTACAGATTATGACAGGTTTACTTATTACAAACCAGAGGTTCGACATCCTTTCACACAATGGTAAAGTAATGGAAGTACGCGTCCATCTTAATTAGAATTTACGTAGACCAGCAACTCGCTCCAGCTTGGCTGGGGTAAATAGACAAATAAAAAAATATAGCGTAGGTTACCTACTGATAGAAGAGCTTTCTCTCGGTGAAAGAATTTTTTAAATCCGTTCAATAGTTTTTGCATTAATCCGGAACAAACAATCAAATCATTACTATAGATAATATTAGTACACATAGATAAAATTATTATTAAAAAGAAATTGTATAAAACTACTTTTACGTGTTTTATAGCGTTAAGTGTAATTAATTTACATTACCGACGTATCAAATACTGAAAGCTAATACTGAGAGCAGGTGGCTAACCTCAAGTCACGTATACCACTGCCGCCCGTCAACAATCACAACGACCAGACGAGTTACGAATGCGGCGCCAGCCTTAGCGTAGAAAATATAAAAAAGAGAAGATAAGGAATAGGAGAGAAAAAAGGAGAGGATAGAAAGAGAATTCAGTATCTTAGTCAAATGTCGAATGTCATAGTCATAGTCAAATAGAGAATTGAAAATAACTCAATTTCAAGTCTTCCCGGAAGGAATCGGCCACTACATGCACAAGCTTTACTTTATCTTCATTGCCAGGCTGTACCACTGGAATCACGCAACCCCTGGCCCTACTGTACTAATATGTAATGCTTGTTGCTTACCGGAACAAGTAAGGTTGTCAGGATTCCGTCGGTAGTGTGCGGGGCAGGCGCAGCGGTAGTCGCCGTCCCGGGGCAGGCAGAGGTGCTCGCAGCCGCCGTTGTCCACCGCGCACTGGCTGCCGTCCGGCTCGCGGCCACGCTGGTACACCTTCAAGTCGGAGATGTAGTCCAGTCCGCTGTGAAGTCGCTGACGATCACCGCCATCTGACTTCTTTGCCGATTCAACTAGACCTGGTTGAAAAAACAATGGAAGCATTTGTGTAAAAAAGAGAAGGGAAATAGTTAGAGAGAAAAAAACTTCTGTCCTTTCCTTCAACAATTCGCCTCTCTACTCTCCTCATTGGGAGGAAGATGTGAGAAGTTGTGAGAGGGTATATGGCCTAAGGATTATAAAAGACTTGGGACCTAAATTTGTAAGAGTGTCAAATAATAGGAGAAATACATATTGTATTGTACATAAACCCATTAAAAAAATAATGACTGTAGTTAGTAATAAGATTAAAATATTTTTAACCTTTATCACCAAAAAACTTATTATAAATTATTATTGAAAACTTATTATAATTTAAATACGTAAATCTCACCGGTATTCCAATCCCCCCAATACATGCGATCACCATAGATAGTCAGAGCATAAGGCATAGAAATATTATTAGCTAATATCCTTCTTCCAGTTCCGTTGAGGAAAGCGTACTCTATGGCCGGGGGATCCAACGCCGCCCAGTATATCGTCCGCCTCTCGTAGTCTATGGCCAGCGCATGCACGCGACCGACTTGCTCTATGAACACTGTCGGGGACGAACCGTCCATAGCGGCTCGTTTGATACTTTTCGAACCCAACTCTGACCAATACATGTTTCTGAAATATACAATTTTTTTTTATTATAAAATTAATGATTGGAATCAATGTAATATTGAGTGTAATGTAAAACTCGTTAAGTGGCCGTGATTTACACAACCAGACTGAACAGTTTTCATATGTTTCTTACCAGTAGACCAATGGATTCAAACAGAAGGCTTAGCTATATAATTCATTACATTAATTTTTAATTTTTGTAAAAATGAAATACTAGTGAAATACTAGAAATATTTTTTTTCATCCTGCCCTTTTCCTACTTTATGTGGGGTCGGCACAGTACGACCGTAGTTCAAACTGTAATAGGTTTT
>DWTW01002091.1:0-11552 GCA_018246275.1 Papilio slateri
ATTAATAACTTTATTTTAAGTTAACGTTATAAGAAACATAACTGTTGATTGTCACTTCACCAAATCTTACGATCAAAGACTGCTAACTAAATGTCAAATTTAATATTTAAAATAAAACGAAAATATTTGAATATATGAATCACAATAGTTCATAAATGATTATGTCGTCATGTAGACAGCGTTTGCACATGCGCCACGGTTGGAGGCTGAACGCCGACTGACTTGAAGGGAGTGGTTCTTCAGAAAGGGGCGGGTTTCCGGACGCACGGGGTGGCTTTTTAGCCACGCTTTTGTGCGCTAACGTCCAGCATAAGCTAGTCGATCCCATATTCATATAACGTGTGGGGTAAAAGGGGGTTTTGCATTGATCTAGAGGTCTTGTAAACTGGCCGTTAAATATCTACCAAAGATATATTGTGCAGCTGTGGTTAATCGAATCCGGTTCATGTTGCAGGTGAATAGAGATGTTTATTGTTCCATACATTTTTTTTTCGATAAATTTGTAAGACCCGTATTAGTAGATCGCCGAGTTTATAAGGGAGTCTTAATTCATAGGTCAAGAGACAAAAGGGTTCATAGACGTTAATATTTTTTTTGTACGTATCGGTTCTTAATACCTTAATGTAATTATTCTCTTTTAATTTGAATCTAAATTTGACATTGGTAAATTACAGTTACTACTCTATGGTAATAAGTTTAATAATTAAGAATTATTTAGCTAATCACTCTACTCAAATAAAACCATTGTCCTTTTATCTTTAAACAGGATTGGCAGAGTCAACAACGGTTATTCGTATCTCATTGAACGTATTAGTAACAAGAAATATAATCACTAAAACTTAACTGTACTTAGATGTATTACTTTAAACTACAATACAATACTTAGTTATTTTATCAAATTACAAACAGTTTTAAATCCTGTGCAAGTTTATCTCGTAGCTCCGTAGCAGCCTACGCCGTAAGCTACGTCGTAGCGCTCGCTGCGTTTCTATTGAATAATGTATCGAGTTCGTGAATGTTACACGAATCAACAATTTGCATGTAGATAATATTTTTTATTGAGTCTAAGCTGATTAAGCCGACCTCCTTTCAAGACATATTATACAATAGAATATCACAAACTCCACAGTTTTTCAGCATGGTTATCCCCTGTGGTGCTGGGAAGAGGGGGGGTTCCCTTCCTCGTCCCCTTTTCTTCCCCAGGACTTTTTACAAAAGGTCTCGTGACTCATTGGTATTACTTCTGATTGATATGGAAAATGATGGGCAGTGTTGTAATATGACTAATATCAGTTGAGCCAATTGTTTCTTAGCCGTTCTACATTTGATATAAAAAGAATCTCAGACGTTTCTTCGGCTACTTAAGTATCAGCCATCTTCAGTCATGTCGACCCAGCTTTACTCTGCGTGGTCACTGTGTCATCGCAGGACCGTGTTTTTTCGGGAAAAGATATTTAGTACTCGAATAATGATACGGCGACATCTCGCAGAAATTTTGGGTACTAGTGGGATTTTGCATTGTTGTCAATGGATTTATCATCCCTTTTATCCAACCATTCAAACCCGAGAGATGGTGCTGTAGTAAAAAATCATGTTTATAAGCGAAAAACGATATGTAAATATAACATTATATCCAAACAATTAGAACGGTTTCCGAAGTAGGCGAAGTAAATTAATATATATAACCGCCAATAGCCTAATGGTTAAGGGACGGACTGCGATATATGCGGGTTCGAACCCGCCATTCGACTATTATCGTAAACCATGTCCAACCAAGTTTAAAACTTTGTTGGACATGGTTCAAAGAAATATTAGCAAAATATTTCGATAATCTACTAATATTTTATATACATGCCCGAGAAGGATTGAAAAACTCTAGCCAAAACCTATTACAGTATGAACTACGGTAGTACTGTGCCGACCCCACATAAAGTGGGGAAAGGGCAGGTAGAAAAAAAATACAAGAATTGCTCGCTTCGTATTATAAGATAAAACATGACACTAAGTGATCGTGCAATCTAAGGTTACGTTAGCGAAAGAATTTAGGTTTATTTAGTGATTTTACTAATATGTTTTAATCATATGCAAAATCCGTTGCACGAAAAATACTCATTCATATTATAATTCATTTAAAGTCGACTCCTTCCATTGCCAGCCGTCACTTCCTTCACAATGGCGGGAAAAATCCATTCTTCTTTCCTTTATTATCTTTGTACGTTACATATCTCTTTCAACTTTGTTAATATAATTTGGATTTTATATTTATATACTTTAGATATATTTTCCCTTGTGCTATATGTCGGTGTTTCATACATTTATGGCTGAAGTTAGCGACCAATAACGAAGCGGGGGTGTGTCTAATTTCAAAATCGAATTGTTTTTTTTTACTTTATACCTCTACACGTTTGACCAACGTGTGTGAATGTAGGCCAACGTGGATGTATGGAGTTGTATGACCAACGTTACACAATGTTAAACAATAAAATGGGAGACTAAGGAATAAGTATCTACCTATTTGGGGGTCTTTACCCTCTTGACATTTAATATGGTAAAACCTAAAAAGAACATAACATTTTATACTACAATAGTTTAAATCAGAACAAGGGTGCGTAGCTAAAAAATTAACTAGAATAATAATTATTAAATTCACTTTAAAATTTGTCACGGAATAATTTTGATGATTTTTGGGATCCGCCAATGTATAGTGGTAGAGCCTGCAACAACATCTGTTGCACGAATGGACCGGCTCAACCGGTGAAATACCACGACCTCACAGAAGACAGACGTGAGTAGAAATATTTTTGCGTTTCGTCTGATGAGTGAGGTGCCGGAAGCCTTATCCTAATCCTTTTCCCTATTCTAATAAGGAAAGGATGGGAAGGAGAAGGGGATGGACAGAAAAGGGTATTCTTTTTTCTGTTTTTTCCCTTCTCTGTCCATTAAAAGGTAGGGAAGGCATCTGCAACTCGTTAGCTTGTTGCAGATGCCTATGGGTAACGTTCACTTGATATCGGGTGAACCGCTTGCGCGTTTGCCACCTTCTACTATAAAAAAAATTGTAAGGTTAAAAGTGACGTTTACGTTAAGTGTGTTACAAGGGGGGGGGAGGACTTAAGGCCCCCAATCATCATAATTCTTCATTGACAAATTTTAAAGTGAACTTGACAATTACCTTGTTCTGATTTAAGCTACCTTTGTAAAATGTACTTATATAATACCTTGCGAAAATCTACCCTCATGAGGATCAAGCCCCCAAATCACAAAAAAAAACTAGGGTTTTTATTAGAATAGTATAATTTAAACTAGTTGCGCATAAATCGTCAAATTAGCGACAATTAGGCAGGGCGCCGCGCCGCTGACGCTCGCGGAACCCATATTTATGCAATTACAGGAATTCGTCACGCGCAGTTGCTGAAGGGGTCGATGTCAAAATAACGCTAAATATTAATAAATTCCTCTTTTAACTTTCACTAGTGATCTGATCCAGTTACACGTGACTGATTTATTTTGCAATACAATACAAATTAGCTATCACGTGGTAAAGTTTTAACCGAAGGAGCATCAATCATATTCAAAAATAAATTAACTTGGTGTTTGTACTCCGTGTACAGCAATAGGAATGCCTATTGTTGTACACGGTGTACAAAGGCAAAGTAATTTATTTTTTTTTATATTTATTTTGTCGTGTCTGTAGATGCCCGAGGAGGGTTGGCGTCAGGCAGAGCCGGCCGTAAAAAAGCTATATCCTAAATCTATTTCAGTACGGACTACGGTCGTACTGTGCCAACCCCACATAAAGTGGTAAAAGTAAGGAAGAAAAAAAAATTATTAAGAAAAACTAAATTACCTTTGTCTTAATAAACACTTAGTACACGATTTAGTGTTTTTATCTCTTTACCGTCTGATGTCTTTTAAACCTAAGTGCAGGATCGTTAGCAGAATGCATAAAAACAGTAGATAAGTAGGAATGTCCTTGGTGACTTCGTAATTCAACTAGATTTTTGGCAACCCGAAATTATAATTCAAGTAAATAAATTCCGAATAAATTGTTGGTAATCATTTTATAAACGGCATAGTTATATATTTAAATAGTGGTACTAAATCTTTATCACATTTTTTCAAGCCTGGATGAAGGTTAGTTATGTCGAATGCCCATACAGTGTGACCAGTGTCTAAAGCAAAGGTCGGCAAGTAATTTTATTAAAGTCCGGATACTGTTAATTTTTTTAACGAAGTCCAGAATAAAAACATAGAGTTCTTTCAAACATATAAAAATAGAGCTAGTTATATGATGTTATTATTTAATATATATTAAATAATTTAACCAAAAACATCAAAAAATCGGCGGACCGTATTTTGACCTTCAGCCGCGCCCTACCCCTGGTCTGAAGAAAATAACTTGCATATTTTGCCGGCTCAACATACGAGAAACCAGTTTACCCGTTTCTCACAAAAAGTCTATTCCAAGGCATATGTGATTGTTTTTGTTATTTGATTTATTTTGACTTTCTTATCTAACGAAATGGACTTGTAAAGTAATATTGACAGGTACAGTAAATACCTATTTTAGTGGTACTTATAAATTTAATAAATACTTTCTGTTATACAATATATAATAACTCAATAAATCCTATTATTGTAGAAGATTCATCAAATTAAAAAAATGACATCAAGCAATAATTTAAAACTTTTTAACGAGGGCATGCGGGTCGGCATCGACAGTTGACACATATTTTGGCGCGCACTGCCCGCACGTGTCGCCATCTTTTATTGAATTCGTTGCGCTTTCCATTCATTTATTTGTCACGCCGATTTCGTTTTGTCATAATTATATTTAGTATCGTTTTGTTTGGCGGCAGATCTTTGTTGCAGTAATAGCCGATTTAACGCTTTGGTTTAAATTTATTCAAATGTGATACGCTAGCTTATAGCAATACGATTTTTTAAAACCGGTTTAGTCTAATTTTGCGTCATTGAAAAATTGGAATGAAATATAATAATATAAGTATGCCATAGTTTGTGACTTTTATAATTTCTTTTATTAAAAACTTCTTTTATATTTTAAATATAGTGCACTGCCATCTACTATCAAGTAGATTTAAGCAAAATGGAAATATCCCTAGTTTCGCCATCTATCTCTAAGTAGAAAATACTTTCAGAAAATAACATTCGTTTTATCAAATCCTCGGGTCTAAGAGCATAACTCCTACCCAAGCCACAAAACAAATAAAACTGTAATTCTTGTTTTGTGCAATACATTAAGAATTTAAACCTCAGGCGATTGCCATAATAATATAGGAAGAAATATTTTCTCTCGCCTCTCTGTCCATCGGCTATGCATAAATGATGGTCACGATGGGTACGTTTAATATTGTCCCTCGATACGTCGCCAATCTTGTCGATATAAGGACGTCTGGAGCAAGTCCTACAACCGCTATTATTTTATTCTTTTACAACGCTTCAAACCGACGCAGCAAAAATTCACACAATACATGACAAATAGTTAACCGTTAGTTTATTATTATTTCTTTAGTTTAAGTAGTAGTATAAAATAAAGCATCAAATATATCGAAACAAGCATTTATTAATTCAATATCCATGTAATAGCTAATATACAAAACATTTTATTCACATGTCTCCTTCAACACGCGCTCACTTTGGTCAAATGTGCGATAACAAAACAGGGAGAAAACCAAAAGAAAAACCTAACATTTCTTCACTAGTACCAATCAATTTACATCGACAAATTATATTTGTAATACATTTCGATTCTTTAACACGAGGAAAAACTACATACAATAATGATTACGATATGATTTTTATACTATAATTCTAACATACTAAATTTAGTCGACAAAATCAACTAAAATTTTTAATAAGTTAGTAATAGTCCAGTTTTATTATAACCAAATGCTGGCAATTTCGAAATATTCCAGTACTAAAAAAATGCATTAGTTCTAACGTACACGTATTTTTTAAATTTTAGTGTTTTTTTATATTAACGATTTATTTTAGACTTTATGTATAGGGTTTTTATTAAATAATATTCGGAATATTGTTTATGATGACTCATAATGTTATAAAATCACATTTCGAATTGTTCGCTTGGAATGGAATATTTCGTTACAGCCGAGAGACAATCAAATAAATAATTTGTACAAATTTTGAAAGACTTGACCGATGCTAACATTTGACAAATGTTAATATATAATAATTAACGCAATACAATAGACAAAGATTTATGTTACGACTGAGATCCCTTACAATAAAAATTTGGCGAACCCACCTTGTAGGTCGATCTTTTCTATACAATCATTTATTATATTGTACTTACCAATAGTAAGTTATAATATTCGCCGCGAATATTTGTGTGTTTGAAGACCGCAAAAGAAAACGGTAAAGGTGGGTACACACTAAGTTCACGAACTTCCCGCGCTTTAGGACCAACAACAGTGCACTCTAGTGTATTCATGTTCGAAACTAGAAACAAATAGAAATTGGTAAAAGAATCCAATTTATAATATGATGTAGGTTCTAAGCACGCGGAAAGTTTATGAACATAGTGTGCCCACAACCTTAGGAGACAGGTGACATGTTCTATCTCTGGCGCACCTCGCTCTCGTGCATAAGTCCGTCTCGCTCACTCCGTGTTAAACGCGCGCATTATTGTGGCTAACTTCAGACACAAAGCTTCGCGGCAAACAAAATATGGAACTAAATATTACCCTAACAAATAACTTAAAAATTATAGAGTACGTTAAATGAATTGTAGTGTGAAACATTATTAAACATTGTATGTAATTAAAACTGATTAATGATATTAGGGTGGGTTTAATCGGAGTAAAGGGCACTATCAGACTTATAAATTACTTAGTTAATAATAATAAAAATGCATATCTTCTTTTGTTTAGGAAACGTAAAATAATATTTTAAATATACAAAGAACTTGAAGACATTTAAGAGTAATAGACAAAAAAGGGTGGTCGTCATATTTTAATAGGCCCATTCTGACAGAGACAAGGCAAAGAAAAAACTAAAATTATAAAAAAATTAATCGATTTCTCGTGATAATTAGGTTTTGTTTTCGATTACGTTGCAATAAACAATGGACCTATCATAGATGAATTAGGTACAGACACAAGAGTTGTGGCCGTATGTGGACGCAAAACTGGAAATACTTATTATAACGACTTAACCTTCAATAATGGATGACAAGGTTCGTCATAGAGTACGCAATGGACAGACAAGATACAATTTAAAAAAAAAATTAATAATGTATTGTTAGATTTTCATACACATTTCTTACATACATTTGATCATTGTCAATTATGATTTTGACAGAGGTAACAAAGAAATTAGGTTGAAAATTGTGATCAGGTTAAAAAGTGTAACTGTAAAGGCTTATATACTATGAATATAATAAATGTAGAAACGGTTTTAGTTTAAAAAAAAGTTATATATTTTCTTGACATAACTTCTCATTCAAACGTGTTTCTTTACAATTGTTACTGCAAACTAACACATTATATTCTCAATATATATACTATACTACATCTAAAAGTTTATATTAATATAAATAATACAAACATATCTTACTATATTCTGATGCAATGTTAAATCACTAAATTTATCTCATCTAAGAGCTGCATACAACTAGGCTAGGAGCAATTTATGTTCAAAGCTTGCCGTTTCTTTTGTCCCAAAGTGTATTTATATTAAAATTTTGGTGATCGGGGTTGTCATATAAAAGTAGTGTTAGTTCTACTGAGAATTTGTTACGTAAATAAAAGATTCGGCGACTGAAGTTTTTGAGAATACATATGAAGATACTTTACCCGACTGATCTAGGAGAGTAATATTTTTCGCGTTTCTATGTATGTCCGTTCTGGTAGACTCAACGGCTTGACCGATTTTGACGAAGGAGGTGTTATTAGATACGTATTCTTCCCCGGAGTGTCATAGGTAATATGATGAATGATGATAATCATAGACTCAGTTGGAATTTTTAATTTTTTAAACTATTGTTAATGTGGACTTATATGGTACCTTAAAAAGTTAATGGCAGGATATAATAAGCCTGACTTACTATCACCATTACGAAAAATTTATAACCTCTAAATCAAGTTTACAATTGTTTTATTATATCTTATCATCTGTCAACCAATCCAGAGTTCAAATGAACTATTAGATGTAAGGTAATCGTTGATTCTAATACAAATACTCAAGGAAGGCAGCAAACCACAAGCATTGAACATTAACTTACATCTAAAAACTTAAACCTACTCATAACATTCAAACAAATATCACAAGGGCTAGTAATGGAAGAATCATATATAATATCGTACATATAACATATAATACATGTAAATTCGATAATTATTATTATTAATAAAAAAAAGCACAAACAATCACATATTTTTTTTATCATATTCTAAAGGCACTTATTGTCATGTCATTTTTCCTTCATAGTCATAAGAGAACATAAATTTGCAAAAGGTTTATTTTATCTTTTTTTTTATATTTGTCATAGCGTTGTCATTATATGTAGAGGCTGAGTTTGCGCCGTGTTTGTACAGCGAGCGACAAAGCTTCAGCTACGTTTCGTTAGTCTTGTTGGATTGTTTCACAAAGTAAACTTTTGTGCGCTATGACGTCATCGGACTAAGGATTCATTTTATTGCGCACGAGTACATCAAAGATATTACAAAAGATCAAAAACGTCATATTTGATTTATATGAAATTCGATTAAAAGAGGGCAGTTAGTGTCCGTCTACCCATTTTTAGCTAAAAAAAAAACTCGTGATGGTGTCCTAACCATCATCTCCCTGCCGTTTTCCTACTTATGTGGGGTCGGCACAGTATGACCGTAGTCCATACTGTATTCATGTGTTGGCTACAGTGTCATTCATATTGAGTCCTAACGGGGTAATTAAAAGCAAGTTTTCAACACACCGGACAACAGTTATTTCTAGTGACACAGGACTGGGTCATCATTTTGTATCTTTAAAATATTCAATGAAATTATTTTATATTTAGATATATATAATAAAATCTTAGTGAAAGTCTTATTATAAGATAGTCCACTGGATGAGAGCAGGTGACGGATCTTTGTCTTGACGGAGCCGATCAATGGGAGGCCTACGTCCAGCGAACGAATAGACTTATTTTATCTTTATATGCTTTCTAAGACATTTTCGAAGAGTTTTTTATTACATATATATTAATATTGTATATGTCCATAATACTTCTTTTTGTATTCTCATCGTAAAATAGTAAATACTAAAGTAAATAACTCAAGTGTTGAATAATTTATTGATCATCATTTAGTTAAACAACGCATTGACTAAATGATAAATAAAATCTTTATTCCTTTAGAGATCTTTTAGGTTATCATATCTGTAGGACGATCTCGTCAATATACATATTTGAAGCAAAAAATAATCATGTAAATTGGCCCAGCAATATCACGATAATTTTCATTCTTTTCAATTCCGACATACGTCGGTGTCTTATTCTCAACATCAATGTTTTGCGTAAATATCGATTTGCGATTAATAAAAATCGATTCCATATTCTATAAACGTCGATATTTTTAATTTGACAAATATCGGTTTTCTGTAATAGATGAATTATAGACGTCTTGGATTTGATGAACATCGGTTTTCTGTATTGAATAAAAAAAATATTTTAAGTTTTTGCAAACAAAAAATCGATTTTCTATATTAAAATTTGTGTTAGAGATACTATAGATAGATTTTAGTTTTTTTTTTTATAAATTTATGTTAGTATTCTTCACAGTTCTCTCTGGTCGCAAAATGGCCAAATGCGCTCGGACAAAACTTTTAAAATATCTCAAGTTGAGACTGTTTGAGTGTAAATTCAGTGTACTATTGGTTAGACACACTCAAGTCAATCACTGATGATGAATGAAAAAATAATAATTTTAAAACAAAACAACCTATCATTCTTCAACCTTTCTAGGGTAGACGGGGCTAACTGTCCGCTTGTCATCAAAGTAGGACACAAATGTGACAGAAGGTGGGTCTAAAGCCATACACCAAACTGACCAAGAAGACAAACATTTGTAATATTAACAAAAAAAAAACACATTTTTCCTCAATTGGGAGCTTACTCAACAGCTAGGAACTCTAAATTGCTGTATTGAAATTACAAAACCCAAAGAATATTAACTCAATTACTGTTCTTTATTATTCCTATGGCCTATATTGTTTCTATTATTATTCCTATGGCCACTGCAAAAATTAAGAATATACATAGAAAAAATTGTGAATCTGGTTTACGATCAATTAATTTTTTTTTAATTGAAATGAAAACAATATAAAGTACATAAAATGACATTTAAACATTTAATTGCAAATAATTTTCCCCGCACTGATTCTATATTTAGGAACATACAAGATACAGAAAGGCTTGTGCTATATATCTAAGCAATGTCGCTGTTTGTATGTCTATAATATTAAGTTTGATACTATTCAATAAATTAATAATAAGACATAAAAGTGTAATAATTTATAGTCATATCGTTTATATCCTCTTACCCCGCTTGTCGGTCCGTCTGTCTATGCTGATGGGGGAGGTCACGGATTTGATGATCTCCACTATTTGCGAGTCGAACCTCGGAGAGTGCAGACGTTTTGCAGACCTCGTCCTGAATTTCGCTGATTCTTGATTCGTCACCACCGGCGTTAATGATTTTATACATCTGGAAGAAACATCACCTATTGATATGAATATTATATGGGGCCAAAAGGTCCAAACAATGGGTCGAGGCAGCGTAGGTGGTCTCACAAGATGGACCGATGATGGTCAAGAAAGACAGCAGTGAACCACCATCTGCTGAAGCCATTGTTCTATAGGGTTTGCGAACTGGTAGGGTAAGTACCTAGCGGCCTCCTGCAGCCTCCTGGTGAGCAGCTCGTTCTTCTGGCGCGCGGCGGCCAGCTCGCGCCGCAGCTGCGCCTTGCTCTTGTTGCCGGGCGGGTGCAGCAGCGCGTGCCGCCGCAGACGCGCCGCCGACGGCCGCAGCATCGGTTCGGGGTCCACCATTTTCTGTAGACATTCACCCCGGTGTTACAGTTTCGTTACTTCAACTTACAATCTCTGCTGCCTTATTAACTTAACTATGGTTTTTAAACCGAAATACAGTAAGGTTTCCACGATATTGCTTGCCAAATGAAAAAGATGAACACATTTTCTTATGGGATAAGTGTTCACAGAGAAAAACTGAATGTCCATTATCCGCCTGTCATGGAATGAGTTCTTTTCTTGATGACTCCTAAGTCTTTGAGGTTTGAAAATTCAAAAAATTACATAGGTGTCCTAGAAACGCACCTAACTCTAGTAAATAGAATCCCGACCGAGAGAAAGGAAGAAAGTACTCACTTTTAACAGTTCATTAAACTCCTTGGAGAGGTTTGGTAGGCTGGGTAACTTGCCGTCCCTGATGTCGTGCCACTCCTGACCGTTCTTGGGCAACGGTCCGCCGCCACCAGCCTCGAACAGCGTCAGCCCTGCAACAATACAATAAATT
>DWTW01002092.1:0-11551 GCA_018246275.1 Papilio slateri
TAAATGAATTCGGTGAAAAATTATTATATATCAGTTTTTCATAAAGGCTAAAAAAAATAATTAAAATTGCGACTGCGCCATTTACTGAATTTTATGGTATTTTTTTGCTAAATTAGGAATGAAGATTCTTAAAGGCGTATTCTTTATGTCCCGTTTATTTTTGTTTTATCTTTTTAGTTTTTAGTTACCATTCCTGTTTTTAATAAATATTTATTAGCATGTGTATATATAGAAATTTAAATGTAAAATGTAAAAATAAAATTGCTTTCTAAATAAAATTCAGCTGTTTTATACACAAGCATTGCAATATAGGTGTGTCCCTGAAAAGAAAGTTTCTGATGATTTTGAATAAAATATTTAAAATATATTTTTAATAAAAAATACTTTCTTTTTTAGTAGTCTCGACATAAGAATGCTAATGTATTTTAATCCATCATACCTCTGAAGTTATTTGGATTAAAGTACTTGAAAATAATCACAGAATTAATTTGACCTACTTGCAAATAATAATTTTTCGGAAGGCATATGAGGTATTGTTATAGGATGTTCAAATAAATCATCTAAATTTATGTACTATAGAAAAAAACTGAGATCTGCTAAAAAAGTATAATTTAGGTATATTTTATCCTATCCCTATATTACTTTTTTTAAAATAGTCCATTAAAACTGTTTAACACACTTTCGTAGAAGATACAAACTTATGCAAAGTAGATGAGCTACATTTTATTTTTCTAAAATAGCGCTTCTTCGGAAAATATATTTAGAATTTGGATAAAAGTGTTGGCACACTATATTATTTAATTACAAAAAATTGGAACAAAAGTCGGTGCTATATGACATACATGGCCTATATATTATTTTTACCATATTTAGAAAAGTTGAATTTTTTCAGAAAAGCCTATATAGAATTAAAAAACGATGGCAGCCTTTCTATGGGCTGCCCGAGAAATTATTCGACTGAATTACCAGCTTTCTGGAGGGTTGTAGCATCAAGCTCGTTATTCACGGTGCATGCTCGGACCCCAAATCTATAAGTGCTGGTGTACTACCGGACTATGTACTATCTCTCACACCGTTTCTTCTGCATATCAATGATATGCTGCAAATTTGCAACATCCATTGCTATGCAGACAATAGCATCGGTGATGCACTGTATACAGCCCGCGCGAATATTCCTCAGGCTACCACCAATGAGGCTTGCGCGTTTGCGCGTTAACCGCTAAAAAACAACCCTTTCTCGTATATTTTGTCTTCGAGGCCACTCCCCTGGTTACCTCAGCTAGTATCGGTATTCTCGGCGTTGACATTTCAAGCGATGTTCAGTTTCGTGATCACTTGGAAGACAAGGCCAAGTTGACCTCCAAAAAGTTTGATGTGCTCAGTAGAGTGAAATAGTATTTCTTGCTGGCCCACCGCCTGCAGCTGTATAAAAAGCAAGTTGGGCCTCGCATGAACTACTGCCCGCATCTCTGGGCTGGAGCTCCCTAATACCAGCTTCTTCCATTTGACTGCATACAAAGGAGAGCGATTCGAATCGTCAACGACTAAGCTCTTACTGATCGGCTTGATCCTCTGGCATTGCGATGAGATGTCTCTTTGCATTTCTTACCGCATATACCATGGCGAGTGTTCCGAAGAATTGTTTGGAACAATTCCTACCGCTGAGTTTCGTCACCACTCAACACGACGGAGCTCCAAGTACCATCCTCACCTTCTTCATGGTTGGCATTCCACTACAGTGAGGTTTTCGCATAATTTCCCGCCTCACACAACAGCGTTGTGGAATGTTCTGTCCCCAGCGGTATTTACAAACCAATACGACTTAGGATCCTGCAAGAAGAGAGCGTACTCTTTCCTCAATGGCCAGTAACGCATCTGCAGTTCCTCTGGGAGATGTTCATCGGCGTTGGTGATCATATAATATTAGGCGACTCGTAGCTCTTTTACTCCGTTATGATAAAAAAAAACATTATCAAAGTACAACATTTGATCTACATCGTTAAATCCGTTCCCGAGCTACACGAAATAAATATACACGAATTGCCCATTTAATATTACGAGATATCTAAAAGATATATATCAACTAAGATTTTGTCAGATTACGCTTACAGATTTATATCTTTATCGTAGTTCTAATGTCCAACACTACAAGTACGTTAAGAGACGAGACACAACAGTATAGAACAGTATATCTTAAAAGCCTTATTTAAATCATGAATCAATTATCTTCATATACGCGGTCAACCTGGTCGAAGCGCTAACTGCACTCTCAACTAAACCTGATCCCGATGTGTGATCTTTTTAATCCCGAACGATTATTATTGAATATATTGTGCTAAGCTTTGTTGATCTGCGTATTTCATTGTTATTAATACTGTCTCATGCCTAAGTAAATAACAAATAACTCTACATAGGTCTTCGACTTCCAATTTATGAATCATTTCGAGAGTAAAAGTCGCGTCTTAAATCTGTAACTCATTACTGGTAAACACCTCTACACAGCTTTTAGCTACCTCAACTACATATAATAGATGAAAAAATCCCCCACAAAAAGTTTAATAATGAAACCATTAATGTTATAGATTATTTTGCATTAGTATTTTTATATATTAAATTATTTTCATTTAATTCTATTTGATTAATACCTAAAGTAGTTTCTCCTCCGGCACGATATTACCTTGAGATAGTTAAAGTACGAAATCACGAATAAGGTGCCTCGAGAGCCATAAAAACGATTGCGGTAGGGTTATACTCCGAAGTGGCTTCAACGGCTCGATGCTGAGACTAAAATAGATAATTTGGAGCCTCGGGATAATATCAACAAATAGAAATAACATTTTGAAAATTTTACCTTATTTTTAATTTTCATTTCTTTTGGCAGTGATTCCGTACACATCGACAAAAATCACAAAATAATGAATGAACAGTGCATTTCTAAAATGTCTTTGATTACCGGTCAAGTATAACGCGTAACATGTAAAAAAACTTTTCAATAAAACAATATATTTATGTAATAGACCGATGGTACAACTTACTACATATATATACATTATGAAGCGTTCGACCTTAGAATTCTTCTCGAAATGGCTGTATATCTTCTTTATGAATCCATATACTGCAAATCTTACAATGTGTATGTCGTCTTTATGTAAAATTTATAATATGGTTCACAGTTATCACCTATAATCAGTTTGGCCGTGTATGGTATCTTGTGTTCTACTCAATATGCACGAGATGTTTCTGTCAATATTAGAATAGGAAAAATTTTTATATGTTTTTCCAACCAGTTAGAGTTTCCATTTTTAGAAATTATATATAATATATTATGAATAAATTGCCCAAAATAATTGCACACTGCCTGCAATATTTGATATCTAATAATCATGGTAGATTAATAAACCAATTGAGTCAAAAAGCCATGTAAGGTTATTATTAAATTAAAATCTTCAGACATTAAATAGTATTAACAGCAAATATGTTGGTATTATATAAGAAAGGTATGTCGTATAATAATTTTTAACATTCAAAATTGCATGTAAAAAAATTCTAATTTCGTAAATTATTAAATTTTCCATCATGCCACCTTAATATTTGCTTAATAGAGCCAGTCGACCTGCTCTGAACAATTCTAATCTATTAAAACTTGCACACGTTGATAGTGTATGTTCACTATTTACCAAAGCTAACAGACTATTAAAGTTTGACAGCGTTTGTTCCTGGTATTAGTCAGTCTAGAATAGCAAAATGGTACGTGAGACTTTAGATATACAAAACACTGCAACTGAAAGTTGCCTTTTGTTATTCACAAACATTATGTTAGTACAGCATTATAGTATAGTATTATAGTAGTTAATGTTTTAGTAAATTATCATTTTTATATGAAATAGTACTAACAAGAAAATAGATCGATGAGGTTACGGGTAGTGGAAGTATGTGCAGTAAACAAGAGGAAGAATGCAAGAAAATCCAACACGATGCGGTGGGATAGTGAAGTCAGAATGGAAATGAATGTGAAGAAGAAAGCTTGGCTTGATTTACTGCCAATAAAAGATTGTACGGATGAAGACATTGAAACGCAAGTGAAAGTGTTGGTGGAGGCGTGGCCGAGTACCAAGTGATGTAAGGCTATTATCGTCCTTCTATATAAGAGAAAAGGTCACAGCAGTATTGTAAAAGTTATCGAGGTATCAGCCTTCTCAGCATTGTAGGCAAACTTTATGCTAAGGTATTGATTATAAGAGTCATGAATGAAACAGAAGTTAGAATATGGGATGCACAAACCGATTTTAGGAAAGGGATGGGATGCTCCGATCAGGTATTTTCTTTGCGTATGATCACAGATAAATTTTGGCAAGAAAACAATTTTTATATGCAATACAATTTTCTGCTCTTTCATAGACTTAGAAAAGGCTTATAATAAAGTACGAAGAGATGATCTATGCTGTGTGGGACAATGACTGCATACGGATTGAGCAGTGATCTAATAGAGGCGTTAAAGTATCTTTAAAGAAATTCTACTGCTTTTGTTGGAATCAACGGGGCTTACTCAGACTGGTTCAGCATCAATAAAGGTATCAGACAAAGCTGTGCCCGCGTGGCTGTTCAATCTATTTACGGACGACTGTTTGGAAGAAGCTGATTATGAATTGAGAATAGATGAACTACTTGTTAAATGTCTTCTGTACGCTGATGAATAAAATATAATTTGCGTCATCAGCGAAGGACAAGTAATGGTAAATATAATTAATAAATCATTGGAAGGTAAGAGTATGATAATAAATGTAGACAAGAGGAAAGTTATGGATTTTGAAAGACAAGAAAGCAAGACAGTGATTGAAATAAATATAAACGATAAAAAAGTTGAACAGGTGGATGAGTTTGTAAATTTCGGATACATGTTCAGTAGAGATGGTAGGTATGTTAAAGATATAGAACGAGGAATTAATGTAGGAAATTAAATGAATGGGGCGGGGTAATATAGGTACAGTAATGAGAAGTTAAATTGTGTCTATAAAGGCACGTTTGGCAATACATAATGCCATATTAATTTCCGACCTTAATATATGAGTTAAGTATGGCAGGACAAGCATTCTAGTAAAATTATGCAGTTGAGATGCTTGCTGGGCGGTCTCTGAGAAGTTTGCTGGGCGTGACAATGAATGATAGGATGAGAAATAGCGTTGTGAGGGAAAAGTGTGATTTAAAAGAGGACGTTGTGACTAAAATTGAGACAGGTATGCTTTGGTGGTTCGGTCATATTGAAAAGATGAATGAAAGATGATTGGCAAGAGAATTTTTACTTGTACCCGTAACCGATGAGCATTCATGCGTAGATGTATGGATGTAGACGAGAAAATCCGTGGAAAGGTGTGAAAGATAAAGGTGGAAATCCGTAATCTCTGCCTACATCCCTCGCTTAATGAACTTTTAATAAATTCACAGTAGACTAGCGGGAGATTGAGGTATTTTATGCATCAGCATTTTGTCTGATAAGTTTAGTGCTGGAGGCCTAATTTCCCTCATTCGTTTCCGTATCAAGATCCCTCTTCTGCATTGCACAATGTCTGGCAGCGCTTCTACTACTCATTTGATTGCTACAGATATATAGGGGTAGCTATTGGTCACCAAACAACACGTCAACCGCTTGCTAGTTTGCCACCTTCTTCAGTTGCAAAGAGTACTAGTATATGTACTAGCTCATCATTTGCTAATCGTTTTCATTCACCTCCTATAGATATCAGATGTCTACATTAATCAGCGTTGAAGCATCTGTATTTTAGTTATTTTCATTAGGTCTTTATCTGTTAATATTTAATACCTGTGGAAAATATATTTTCATAATATTTGCCGTACAATAGTTTGTAAAATATATTATAAATTGTAGTTACATATATACAATTGAAGCAATGTAAGGCGGCCAATAGAGATGTTTAGCCTTAACAAGTGCGACTCCGCCTGCTCGGAGCATACTCCACCCTGTTTCGCTCCGCCTCACTCGTCGTTACGTTATTACAAACCTAGGTTGCTAGATATCGCAAGATATGATTAAATTGTTACACTAAAATAAAAAGAATTATTTTGAATACTCTTCTATTTAAGATGTCGTGAAACATATTTTCTAGTGTTAGTTCGATCATAGTATAAAGAATTTTTTTTAAAATTAGATAAGTACACCGTTTAAGTGAAATAAACAAATATTGTATCGTCTTGCAAAACGATTTCACGTATGAAATGAACGTGAAACTTTTTCAAATTAAATTCAAAGTTGGTTTAAAAATATGAACGTGATTGTGCAGGCGGATTCAAAAATAAATATAAATGTTTATTCATTATATTTATATATTTTTCTAACCGCCTGCATAATTTAAAATCAATTCAATGTTGGTTAAAAAAATGATCGTAATTATACAGGCGGTTACAAAAACATGGGTCAATAATTCTTGTGACTATGTTTTTGAGCTTCTTCCATTTTTATGGATGTGACAAATAAGTGGTCAAAAATTAATAAAATCTATTAAAGACTTTTCGACTTATTTGAAAGGATAAAAATATAAATTTTGAAGACCTATAGCGTCTACATCTACTAAACAAATTTAGATATCGGTAAATTGAGTTGAATCATCATCATATTTCCGATCAAGGTATAAATAAGGTCTTCCGTCTTACACGTCCTGACGAGGACCTGTCCAGACATCTTGTTGAATTAATCTTTTAAAGCTATCAGGATCCAGCTTAAGGTTTTTTTTCGATTAAACTATAGTTTTCTTCAAAGGAAAGTTCAACAGAGTCGGTCTGAATGCAAAATAAACTAATCTAGTACTGGTCTGTATTTATTAAGACCTCGTCACTTACAAATTAACTTTATTTCTACTTCCCTGTTTTAAGATATTTCTACAAAGTAACATCTGCCAGTAATTAGTTTTTTTATTGCAAATCTCCTTTCGTTCTCGTAAAATCTATTTAAAGTTGTACAATTATTAGTACCAGCCTTTTTACATTATAAATAATAAACTGATTGAACTAAGGAAATATTGGTATAAGTAACAGTAAGTACAATAGGGCTTTAAAAATAAATTGTTAGGTATTTTAATATCATAATTATTAGTATTTGTATATTTATAACTTACAGTTGCACTCAGTGCTTTGAAGCCTATAGGCACAATCAACAGGAGCTTTTTGCTTTAGCTTTTCTGCTTACAATGCAATATTATCACGGTCTTACATGATGCGTACATCATTGTATTTCGCAAGGTGTCGCATTTGCATGTCTTTTTTTATAGAAGAAATGAGGCAAACGTGGGCCTCCGGCACCCCACTCGTCTGACGAAACGCAGAATACTTCTACTTCACACCTGTCTTCTGTAAGGTCGTGGTATTTCAACGGTCGAGCGGGCCCATTCGTGTAACAGATCAACATCTGTCACACGAACCGCTGTTATTGTTGCTACCACTGTAAAAGTGAATCCTGTTTAATTTCCTTTACCTGTACCTCCATATTATTTAATATTTTATTAATCTAAAATGTTTTTGATTCCATTAGTAATTTAGTTGTTAATAGTTGGTGGCTATCACCGAATATCGTAAAGTTAATCTGATCGTTTGGCCCCTTCACCTAGAAAAGGAAAATAATCTAGAATAATCCCCTCCGATTGTTAGATAGTAAAAGTGCCCAGTTTGCTCTCCATTGTAGTAAGGATTTATCGTATGTCTAACGTAGTAATTATATGTATTATAATTGCATTTGGTTATCTAAATATGGAGGAGGAAATTCCAAAATGGCTCCTTACTATTATTCTTATTGCAATCGAATTCCTTAGTGTATTCGATTCTTTAATTTGTTATTCTTATAATAAATAGTACAGTTTTTTTTAAGAAATGTATATAAATATGTACATTAAAAAACTATATATATATAAGTATCGAAGAATATTAAGATGTCAATAGGCTAATTCTGGACAAACGTAGGTTCAGAAAACATACAACTGTAAATTTTTAGTAATTATTATTATTATACGGACTACTCGTACATACTTATAAATAAAAGTTGTTTGATGTGCCATATTATCAATTTCAGTGTGGGTATTTTTATATTAAAAGTAAAATGCTATTTCCTAAACTAAAACCTTAACTATTTGAGATTACATTTACGCGTTTCATCAGATAAAAGAGTTTTATTTTACAAATATTTAAAAGGAAATAACTAAAAAAGTAAATCCACCTATACGCAATACATGAGTTTCATTAACTGGGTAGCGTTTCAACAACAGACTTCACAAATTGCTAATGAGTATCTGGACGCGGCCGGTCTAATTTGTGGTTACGTGCACACCAACCCCTGGTAAGGGGTGGGGAGTTGACTCGCATCGTTCAACTCTACCACTAAAGAATACTTAGGCAATATAACGGTGCATAAAACATTTACAAAACTATAAAAAGTTATTTAAGTAAAGTAATTTTCATGTTAGCTGGGCGAATATAATTACACATTTAGTTTAAAAGCAATCATAAAAGTTTGTTTTTTCTCCTTGTAAACTTTAACCTCCAAGTGCAGTATCCAAATTTCACCGAAAATACGTTACTAAAACATTTAATCTTTAGACAGTAATGGTAATATAAAGCACCCTTTTACAATTCTCTTTCTTTTGTTTCCCTTTTCGCAGCAGCTTAAAAGTTTCTTAGTATGTCTGAGTTTCTTCTTCCTTGAATGTTGCTAACTTTAATTAAAACCCGCTCAAAATATAATAGTATAACCAACTAAAAAGGTAGATTGTATTTGTTACTACTCGCCACAGTTATTTTTAATTCGACGAAGTGCTATTGTGGTATGAAAGCAAGTCTTGAGAAGAAACCCCAACGGCAACGGCAACGGAAAGAGATTACATTGCACGTTTCATAATGAGTGAAAATTTTATAGAAACAACAATAATACATTTTTGTAGCGTACTCATTGTTAAGATTATAATTTATAACACAAAGTATTTTTCTCTTAAATAATTAGTCCTATTAAAATTTATATTAGATCACATAATAAGAAAGTAAATAATTTTTTTCAGCTTTTTAGCAGTACCTATGTTATATATATTTTTTTTAATTTTGACAATGGCTTTTGACTAGTCATTTCTTACCAACCATTAGATACATAAGAGCCTACAGAATTAGGAAGTATAGGTACAAAACTTTTCCTAAAGAAGTGTATTCTATTCTTTTCAACGTGTAATTGTGGAAATGTCTGCCCATGTTTGACCTGCCGGGACCAATTGAAGGTCCGATTCAACCGACTAAAACCTACAATGTACCCCCAACATCACACGTACCTTCTGTACCACTGTAAATCTAGAGGAACTCCCTTAAACACATCCGGCTTGGCATTGCCTTTTCCAGGTATAACGCTCTTATCCATGTAGCGAGTCCTCCTGGAAATCCCGAACTCCCTCGAATCTATCACCTGGAACTTAAAACTCGAACTTTTCTAGCACTTATATCCATAAGTGCTAGAAAAGTTTAAGTACACTGTCCCCAATAAGATATGATGCCTAAGCTGCTTAAGGCTTTGGCGTTGAAAATAGAGAAAGTTCAAATACCGCAACCTATCTCCCTCAATCAACACAATACATCTGCGGAACAGTCTCGCGAAGTCACAAAGTGGATTTACTCTAAAACCACTGCAACCGCGAAAACAAGAGAAGGCGGATCGCCCACTACCATGCGAAGACTATTTAAGTCCATTTGGATCATCCGTCCCATGGCTTACCATGATGACTAGTCCTAGCCTATTAAACTACCTTGCCGCCATAAGGCGAAGGTCCGCAAGAGGTTCTATCAGCCTTTCTAACTGTGGACAGCCCTAACATGTTATTTCCAAGTTATGATATTATTATTCAATTTATATACTTGATAATGTCATTTATATTCCAAATTGAAAAATCCTAGATAGCATTATGTTAATTTTCGTCACCTTCATGCTACCGATTTTATATCTTGTTAACTCAATAAAGAAACCTGGCTGCGTACCACGGTTGTACCATCGTCTGCTGATAACTGCGCCGTACAAATTATAAAATTATGATCATTCAAAATATCTTTATAATTCACTGATGGGATATGCATGTGAGTTTCTTGTTCATCGCAAATGTGACACTAGGGTATTAACTTAAGGGTATATACTTAAGTACCGTTCTATCGGTACTCCCACGGACATAATTCCACAAGGAAAGATACATTGTCTTGACAAGTATCTTACTATTTAATAAAGGTGAAGCAAGTGGTTCAAGATATAGTGCTTCATTTCTTCAAAGTATAAGCTACATTGTAGTACTACGCTAAGTCTTATATTTAATATTGCTTGGTGGCAATGTTTTGTTACTGTATTATGGATGCTTTGAATGTTAACGGGCGTCTGTTATCATCTAACATTAGGTGACCCACTCATTTTTGCTCACTTATAAATAAATGAATAACATTTAGATTCTTTTTCAGACAACAGATATCCATACGATTAAATACAAAAAGAAAAAACAGAGAAGATTACAATATTTACATGAAACAAAATGCGCTTTTGTATAAATCAGAGTTATTATTTTTTTAAAGAGAAATATTTAGATACCTTAAACCTCGTATTATGCTGATAGAGAAGTTGTATGTTTATATTATATTTAAAATGAATAAACAAGATAAAATCTATATATATTGTTTCTCTATATCTAAGGATTTTTTGTAGTTTACATATGTGCGATATAACAAAAAACCACTATGAACAGAGCAGGCACACGAGTAGTTAAAAAGCAGTAACAATAGGAATTGGAAATAATTGTTGGCCACTATATATTTCGTATTTCGTAGAATCTATTACTGACACAATGAAAAACGATACATTCGATAGAACCTTTGACGCACCGATTTTTAGAGCGCAGTGAAAAAATCGAATGTACCCCCTACAATTTTTAATTTTGCTTAATTATACTAGGACTATGACTATGGACTAAGATGATTTTCCTACAAGTCATTTTCATTCATAGTGTTGGTCAAATCGACTACAATATGTACATACCTGAAAATCATATTTTGTTCAATTTTGTTATATTTAACAAATATTAAAATAATTTTCGTATTTCGTAGCCAAGTTTATTTCAACTAAAATGATAAAATGAAAAGCGAAGCTAGTGCAGCCTTCCTTTGAGCGGCAGTTGGATAGTAATTTTACGCCATTTGTGGCACGCTCCGGATGATCTCCTACGTGATATTCTATGATGCGCCTAGTTGCTTACATTTTTATTCCCTAAGCTAATATTTTATTATAAAATGCATGTAATAAAATAATTATACTTTTAATGTAATTTTAAGTATCAAAGTAAAAATAGGCGTTTGCTAATTCAAAAATAATTTTATCCAATATGACTTTTACTTTAATTCTGTGGGAATTCATTACAGCGATATTTGATTTATTTGCATTAAAATATATTCTTACAATATATAAAGATATAGTTTTATTCTATTAAAAATGTAATGTGGGAGTTATTTTTAGAGTTCTTTATCGTAATGCACAGATTTAATC
>DWTW01002093.1:0-11550 GCA_018246275.1 Papilio slateri
TATATATATATACCGATGTATTATAGATGTACTTAATAGCTTTGTTTGAAGGAGAATTTACCTGTGGGCGAATCATAGCGATAAGGACGATAGTGATAAGCGGTATCAATACAATGTCCTAGATATCACGGAACGTTTTGAGGCGGTGAATAAAGCGACAATAACACACTGATACTAACGAGCTGTCACGTCACGTCGCTCGTGTTTTTGACATTATGCTAATTGTTGTTTTACGTCTTTGTGACAAATGAATGTACAAATTATTAATCACGCTTTTATATTGTTTGATGCTTTGTAGTTTGATGCCACTCAGCTAACAATAAAAAAGAATGTGGACTTATTATTTCTTTTTTATCGCAATGGCGTCCTTTCTGTCACACTGGGACAAAAAAAACTTGGTATAACAGTGGATAGTGATAGCCATCCCCAGATGACGTCTATTAACTCTAATTGTATCAACACAATAACTTACAATAAATCATTTTTATAGTAGGAGAAGGTACGGATATTCAGTGAACATCTCCACCCGTACATTTGCAACAATCACAAGAGTTAATGCAGGTACTTATTCGTTTCATCTGCTAATACAAGTTCCGCAGGCCTCAACGCTTCCCTTTCCTATCCTCTCTTTTTTCCTACAATAAAGTCCAGCAATGGCAACGTATCCCTAACTCTCTAATGGTTCTAGATGTTGTTGGTATACGTTGATCACATAACACTATGAAATAATAATAATGAATAAATAATATGAAAAAAAGGAATTTTCCTCAAGCGTCAGACAATCAAGTGTATTGTGGACAATTCTCGCGCAGACCTCAGACCAATAAATATTCATGACCCACGTGACTGGGATACTATTTTCAACCTCGTCTATGCACCTTATTAATGAAATATCAACAAGCCACTGTACTTATTGGTATGCAGACGACAGCAATGGACCTACTTATTAATCTATAAGGTATCGAGACTATATTATCATTTATATATTAAACAATTTTCATCCTGTTAAACTTCGCGTATGCTAAATCATAATAAAAGCTTCATGTATGTACGGCGAAAGACAGACCACAGATGGCATTATCTTTTTGAGCGGCGCAAGATACCTTGACACCAGTTCTGGTTTATTCGATCCTCCAGTGAAAGTTATAAATACAAACGAAAAACAATTCGTATCATATCAATTTGTGACACATATTTTTTATTGCGGTCTTAATGTACTTTTCCTTGACTTATCATGTGGAATTAATGTTTGTCGTTGTTTAATTGCTCCATATGTTAATTTCAATTTATTTGTATCTAAATTTAACGACCAATGTTTTTTTTTTTTAAATTTTGCTTACGTCATTTTTTTTAAATAGTTGAATCACTCTGTCATTATTATATTTAGGTGAAATGCGATTGGATTCACTGGATTTAGTTTTTGCGTTGCAGAGTGCTACTTTGAAAAACGATAACTAGATATATCACTTTGAGCATTTTTAGCCTAAATTTTACTACTAATCGCGTTGTGTGTGAAAATTTTCGAACATCCATGAAGATGTTAATGATGATGGAGTATAACGCAAAACTCTATGTATACAATACCGTCAGTGGATCTCATGTTTGCTTTTATGGGAGATGGTGGCAAACGAGCAGGTGAACCTGACTTAATAAGGCATCCGCAACAAGCAAAGGAGTTGAAGATGCGTTGCCTACCTTTAATGGACAGAGGTGGAGATAGTCAGGAAAAAGGATATTTCCTTATCCTATTCATGCTCTTCCCGTCTAATCCTCTTCCCCTTCCATCCTATCCTTATTAGGAAAGAATGGGACTCTTGTCCTTCCCATTCTTTCCTTCCCATTCCCCAGTCCTCTTGGACTGAAATCGGGCCTCCGGCACCTAACTCACTGGACTAAATGCAGAAGCGTACTTCACGCCTGTTTTCTGTGAGGTTGTGGTATTTCACCGGTCGAGCCGACCCATTCGTGCAACAGATCTTATTGTTGCGGGCTCTACCACTGTAAAAATCTGACTATCTCTATCCATCAAAATCCGTAACTATCAATAGACGCGTTGCCAGCCTTTCGTATAATAGACTAGATAAGGAAAAGGAGACCAGGATGGAAAAGGTATGGGGCCTGCGGTACCTCACTCGAATGGATCAAAGTCGGCTGAGGTCCCAGTATTGCCCTCTCCACACTATCACTAAATATCACACAAGAAGAACCAAGCCCCACACCGTTACCATACGATTCAGTTATTGATAATGAAGAATTTCATCAACGAAAAGATACATTCCGTGTCCTTATCGGACGCAGTGATGTAGAGAAAAGGTGGCTTGTTGTAAGGAATTTGTATTCTCACGACTTAGGCTGTAAACACAATTATAAGCTGTTATATACTTTTCCCATGTTCATAATTCTATAAATAATTACTTACATTATTTTGCATGCTTTATGTCGGGTAATTGAACACGAATGCGAGCGAGTCTTCGTTTGTGCGATTAATACGATTTCATTTCTCATTATTATAGGTACGATTGCTTTGCAAATAACTTTTTGACAAAATAATATAGGATCATCATTTAGGTGAACGTTTAAGAAAATTTAATCTAAGAATCATGTTTTTTTAATAGTTATTTTCAAGTTGTTAGTGAAGTACTTACAAAGGGCCAGCAGCTGGAGTTAATTAAATTGAAAAAAAAAGCAATATTACCCTTATATTCCAAAGTAAAAGGAGTGTTAGAGGTAAAGGTAACCATTTTGTTTTGTTGGTTATGTAATGGTAGAAAGCTACATTATCCACAAGTTATATTGTGCAATATTAATTTTCACGCGGGCGACGATAGGCAGCGACAGCTATTATGTTGTCATTTTTATGAATAATTTACAATGTCAGTTCTCTTCGGAATTAACGTAATGAAAGGAAAATTAACAAATGTTCATAAAAAGTTGGATCAAATAAAAATTGGTGAATAATTTTCATGAATTTATTTCAAATTTAAATAATCATGTCTTTTTTCAACTTAGGTGACATGTTGATGATATAATAATGAATTGAGAGAATAAATAATAAGTATAATTGGGAATATTTAAAAAATAAATAAATCACCATTAGTTCTGAAAGACTTTTAACTAAGTTAAAAGCATCTATTCGACCGTTTAGTTTCTAAGTAAAACAAAATTCTACATAATAAGGTTGTGTAAGCGACGACCTCGTAATTTTTAAAGATTAATAAGTATCGAGCGAGTGCCGCAGCGGATGGCACGACACAACACAAAGCAGGTATTTATGTTATAGTCGTGCCCGTGCCGGCTTGTCGTGTGCTTGTTTCAAAGCGTACGAGAACGTTGTTGGAAAACGCATTTAATAACACGATAAACAGAAAGGCGCCATTATCGGCCGCCATCGAAATTATTATCAGCCAGTGATAAACGCCGACACGTCGTAATTTAATACACACAATGAGTGAAGAGATGACGGTCAACGTGGAAAATAATCAAAAAATGAAATTCGACAAAACAGAATCGGAATACAATATGAAATCTATAAGATTTCTATTGTTGACCATCACCACCATGTTTATTGTAAGTAATTTTTGCTGCCATTAGAAATTGTGTAATTTATAGAATTGCGTCGTTTACTAGAAATCAACTCTGTATTATTTTATTGAACATTAAAAAAATTATGAATTAATTGGCAGATGTTAATAAACACTATTGCTCATTAACAAATTTTATATCTATTTGTTTTCCCATATGCAAAAAATTCTCTAAATGATATTATGATATAATTTCTTATTATTGTTAAAAAAACTTACAAACAAAAGGAATCGTCCTTCATCCATCCATTCCAGCATCTTGAACGTAGCATCGGTAGCTGGTGAATAATCTACCTGAACATCATACACTACCAGCGTATACATCTCCTTATGTTGTTCCACATATTTTTCCATATCGATCTATCGTGCGTCATTTCAGTAATCACTCCATTCTTAATCATGTCGCCTTTCACGCTATCCATTAATCTTTTCTTATACCTACATCTCCATATTCATATCTAAAACATATATATTCTGTGCATAAGTATGTGACTGAACTCAGCTACCGCTGGATCGATTTTGATGAAATTGTTCGTGTGTGTTTGAGTGTCCCGGAATGTTAAGATTCATAATTGGACCTCGTAGGTGGCGTAGCCATCTGGGTTCTAGGAGAAATCCTTAGGTTTTTGAAGAATAACCAAAAAAAGTTAGGTGACGTCGCTTATTAGTGCTTGTAGCCTGATAATGCAGGCACCCGAAGTGCATGCAAGACAACGTCTGCTGGCTCCGCTAGTGGAATAATAGTTTGTTCCAGACCAAGGTGTGAAGTTTGTAAACCAGTAGCGGATTTAAGCTTAGGCCCGTGAGGCCCAGGCCTAGGGCGGCATTTTGAGAGGCGACAAAATTTTTAAGATGACTAACATTAAATATTGATTGGGTTTTCTGTAAACTTTGAGATAAAATTTATTATTAATTCTATATTTAATTATTATGTTAAAAAAATGTTTAATTTATACCTGAATTAGATTTCTTATTATTATTGTTATCATTTTCATTATTTTATACCCACACAAATATATGTATATTTATATTGTTACAAAAGAAAAAGGGCGCCATATCGTCTCGGGCCTAGGGCGTCCTCAAACCTAAATCCGCTACTGCCCAAAAATAAACTATTGTGATGATTTATAAACACACAATTTTAAATACATGGGGAACAACTAAATGCGACAAATGTGTAACGAGAAAATAATTAACATTATACGTACTAATAATCAACTTCATGTTTTACTCGATAACTTAATTAGATCTGAGGAATTAAATATAATTGAATGGCAAGATACGCACAACCATCTGTCGGTTCGCAAACGCAAATGAATTTCAATTTAATCCGCTTGTATATCTTTAGAATGTCAATGTGGCGTCGGCGGCGTATAACAGTTTCTGGTATAAAACAAGCCCACGTTGCCAACGTACTCTGCTTTTTCTCATAAAAAGGTCAGTATTACGTGGAAATGCTTTCTACATACCTCCTTTTTCTCATTATGTTATTATATGATTATGACTATATATGTTATATGAATAACGACCATAGTATTTGGAATGTAAGAGAGAAATTATCAAATTTATCGCCATAAAGGTAACTGATGTTTTAGCACGTGTTTTTTAATACTGAGATAAAACAACGATTGATATACATAGGTACTTCTTCTCCCTTCGATCGCCACAATGATCGGCCCCTTGCCGCCCTCATTCGACGGACTCTCCCAACCTTACTGTCCA
The DNA here is from genome assembly GCA_018246275.1 of Papilio slateri. Taxonomy (NCBI): domain Eukaryota; kingdom Metazoa; phylum Arthropoda; class Insecta; order Lepidoptera; family Papilionidae; genus Papilio; species Papilio slateri. The sequence goes on from DWTW01002093.1 coordinate 5,304, forward strand.
TCTTGTAGCAGCGAAGGTAGACGCTTCGTCGTCCTGTACGTGGCCGCCGTTATAGAACCCTTTGGTTCCCTCGGTTATCACTTCTAGGCGCAGTGCCCTTTGCCACTTAGAATAGCAATTCTACGGACAATAACTATAGCGGTCACTTCGGCTGTACCTCAGGTATAGTATAGTAGTATAGTATTTAGGACTGAGTGTTTAATCATTTAATAAAGTAATTAATGTTTTGCAGGTCACAGAAACCGATAGCTTTCACTGCGATGAAATTCACAAACATCTCGCTTGTAACATATTCAGCGGTAATTAACCAAATTAATTTATTTTGTAATAAACCTAAATAATTGAAAAGGGTTTTTACTCTAACTGTATTATGAAATATGTAATGAAACCTTTCTGTTACAGATTCTGACAAGATCTTATTCGTACTTCACTCTTCTTTACACGATGTATAGAGACAATTAAAATATAAAGTAGATATACATATATTTAGATTCATGCAACTAATACAAATGCGTCTCGCTTTTAATTATTATTGCTTTAAATGCACTACCTAATCTAATTGTATTACAAGTGACTTCTTTGGATAACACAATGAAATAAAGAGACTTTTGGTTAATCTGTTTTCTTTAATAGTAATACTACTAAAAAATCACGATCGGCATATAGAGGAACCTTAAAATAATGTGCTTACTTAGACGAGAAGGTGTACTACTTGATGTGTTACGACACATTGCAAATATCAACCTTCAAGTTCTTACCTGAATGGACACGTGGAATATTTTTCTATGACGCAAGATGGCAGGCGAGCCAGCATTTTACTTGATATAAAGTGAACTAGTGTTGTACTGCTGCCCATAGACATCTGCAAGAACCAGAGAAGTAACAGATGTGTTGGACAGACACACAAAATTATCGATTTGGTAGAACAATTTGTAATGTGTGAAAAAAAGTAAAATATTTGATATATTTAATATCAGTTGGATTTTAAGACAATATTTTTATTTTATTATTAATTATTTTAATAAATGCAGAAACGACCTAATGATACCGATAACAACTATACAGGTCAAGTAGCAACTTATAAATTTAAAAGTAAGACTACTTATAAATTTTGATACATCGATATTAATATTCATTATTACAGTGTAAAAAAAACATGCCGTAATTACGAAACATTAACGTTTTCTGGTTTGACCCACATTCAGGTGTAAATTCTTATTTCCAGCTTTTTTGTGACTGTTTATCGATACTCTTATTTCATTTAAATCTACCGATATGCTTTCTGGGACAAAGACAGTCGGTGGTCCGGTGGAACTTCACTTGAATAAATAGATATAAAAAAAAATAGGCGCAGTGAACGGCCGCTTTGTAGTGCCGTCAATTTTGCATTTCTTTTTTACCTGTCGCACTTCGACGGAAGTGGAAATGATATTGAAACAAATGACGGGTCTTAAAAGACTCCTCTTTTTGCATAGCCGTTAAGTGGTTCTTCATTACATATCAGATCACGTTGAAAGCAAATTAATTAAGAAAAATAAATGAAATATCTTTAACATGTGTACAATTAACTAAATGATTTAAATAACCTTACTGGGGAAAGGGTTTAAGGGTCGGAGTACAGGGCTTAAGTGCAGTTATAGGTGTAGTTAACTCGTAATGTGACATTTTGTAGGTAGGTCATTGTTTTGGCAGTCTACGGCCGTAACATTTTCTAAAGTCTTTGAGGCCCAGCGAGTTCCTAATTGATAGTCCTAGACAGCGCCATAACGACTGTTGGCGATATTGGCAAGGTATAAGTGTGTCAAAACACAAGGTTACTTTGTCACAAAAATGTATATTCCCTATTCCATGAATCTGTCAACATACACAGTATACCGTACTCGAAAATAGTTTTCAGATGCAGTTAAAACCGCATAGCGTTCAGTAAAGTAGCGGAACGAACATCGCTTGAGATAAACAAGAGGAAGGTTGAGTGTAAGTACGCACCTTGCTCAAGAGTTTTGCTTGTAAACCATAATTTTCTAAAACCTTCTAGGATAATTATAAAGTAGGTTATACATACACAGAAAATCTAGTAGCTATACGGATTAATATTGACACAAATAGCAGCCGGCTTGTAGCACTGCCATTTTGTTTTTCGGACTCCTAAGTACAAATAACCCTCTCAAAAGAAATAAGCCATTCCGGATTCGCGGAGAGACTCTGGCGATAATTTTCGACCTATAAAGCTTACGAACTGCAATAATTTTCAGAGATTTTTCTAAAATTATGAATTTAACATATTGATTTTAGATTTAGATAGATTGAAAAATCGAATTATTTCATTTTTGTTTCTAATGCTTTTTTTTTGAAGGCATATTACGCCTATACCGCACAAATACATATATATGTATGTAAATAGTGTTATTACATAAGGATAGTTACTATTAATATATTTTATATTTTTATAGTAATATATTTTCCATTTAAAGTTATTGAGCATCGATAACGTTTCATAGAAATGAAATATGTTTAAAAAATACTGACGATTTACTGCTTGCACCAAAAGCACTATATTCTGCATACACGAAATAAATTTGAATATCTGTATGTTTCTTTTGCATATGTTTCATTTGTATGTAGGTACCTACAAATACACATTATATAAAAAATAAGCCCTTTAGTTATGTCATGGTAAGAAAATATTCCAGCCATATTTTCACATGGTGGGCTACAGAAAGCGTAGGCACACTTTGCAAAGAGGCCATGTCGTCTTAGATAGTGAAACGTAACTTCGGTTCGTAATTGAGGATAGATGTATTACCATCGTGTGAACTGTGCACTCGATTACAACCTTCACTTACATAAAAAGAAATTAATTATACCTGTACGAGCGACGCATGCATCTAGGCACCGGAGTTGCGGCAGCGGAATAAATAAACTTAACAGGAATTTGTTTTTGGACTCAATAATGACTTAGCAACTTCATGTGAAATATGTTTACCATTGTGTGAAATACCATTACTGTATTAAAATAGAAATGTCTACGTAACGATAAGTCGATTTTAAAATTATATAAACAATCATTACAGCTGAGTAGTTGATTGAAAAAATAACAATACCGGAAGATATGAAATAATTACTTTAAAATATTGCACGAGTCATAACGCGAAGCGTTGAGGTAGTGTTCTCACCATGTCAAGATCAAGCAATTTTACAAATTTTAATTGCCTCTATTTCATTTCTTTTGTATTTGTAAAGTAATTCAAGCATGCTATTATAAAGAAAAATGCTAATAATTATTAGATTCTATGTGTTTAGAACACATATTTTTTATTAATATTAAAAAAACTAATTAAAAAAAATAATATTTTGTAGTATGTGCCACGATTACGACCAAAAACATTACCAGACCGTTACCTTAACAGGACCATCCATATTTTATTAGATTTAGCGGGACACCGGATTGCTTGCTATTTACAATTACTGTTTCATTTTTTTATGTTTAATTCGGAGTTGTTTTAATATAATTAATAAAATTATCAATTATTTTCTTTTTTTTTTTGGTTACGAGGCGTGCACTTTTGGATTTTCCAAACTATTGTAGAAAACTATATATGATAAAATATTAAACATTCACTATTTCAATTATTACTCTCAATCTATCTACTCTCAATTATTAGAGGACAGTCATAAAAGCTTCTATTTCCTAGATTTAAATAATGTATATTTTAAAGTAAAACTTATTTTATAAATATGATTATTACAAAGAAAAAATGATTCATTTGTTTGCAAACTCTGAAACTACTGAACCAATTTTAATATTTTTTCCAATTAAAAAGCTAAGTGCAGAAATCATTGAAAGGATAAGACCCAGAAGGAACTTAAACTTCATACTTTCTAATTATCGTGCAATATTAAAATTCTATCCAAATATTTCCCAGTCTCGTAGTCTCCGATTAAACCTTTACAGCACCGCAAGAGCTGTGGTTGTATTCTATCATAAAAAAAGATCCCGGACAGCGCTCAAGCAGGCAGCAGGAGAAAAGTCAGAATAATCTAAAAATATACGCAATTTAGATTATTCTGACTTTTCTCCGTCAGTAATTTCATTTTTCAATTTTATATTTGTTTTCTGTTCTAAATTTAAATTGCTTGAGCGCTGTCCGGGATCTCTTTTATGATAGAATACAACCACTCAAGCTCTTGCGGTGTTGTAAAGTTTTAATCGCGTCAAGTTAAAATTATTATTCATTGTTGTGTCAACCAAACAGATAACAAATATCACTTTAAGCTAAAATAAAAAAAAAACTATTTACGGTGCCTTGGATACATGGCTGTTAAACGTAAAACGATAGTTATACCGTTTATCTGATAACTCATTCAGCCGAGTGTTCCTGACGTCGGTCCGTCTAAAATTCTAATCAAGATAAAGGCGGATAGAGACGAGACACAAAGTCAAAAGTCAGACAAAGGACGTGCCTTCTTTACTTTTACTACGACCAGAGGTCACTTATCATGATGGTCACAATGGCAATAACTCTCGACCTGGTGACAGTTGGTCAGAATCGTAAAAAACTACTAAGAAAACAATAAACGTAAGTAATGTTCCTAGAATTATTTTTTATTCCACTGTGATTAACCTGATAGTGATAGCCTCCTAACAATACGGTGCTGCCCAGTATTTTGAAGTTACCTTTTTTTATAATAGAAGGTGACAAACGAGCAAGCGATTCACCCGATCGTGAACGAACAATCAAGTGAACGCCACCCATAGGCATCTGCAACAAGCTAATGTGTTGCAGATGCGTTGCCTCTTCAAATTCTCTTCTCTTTCCTACCCTTTCCTTTGAGAAAAGGATAGGATGGGGAAAAGGACTAGGATTAGGCCACCTGACTCATCAGACGAAATGCAGATATAATACTTTTTTTAATAATACTTCTACTTCACGCCTGTCTTCTGTGAGGTTGTGGTATTTCACCGGTCGTACCGGACCGTTCGTGCTACAGATATTGTTGTTGCGGGCTCTACCACTTTTCGCGCGCCGTCGCGTTTTCGTGTGAATTTTTATTTTATTTACTTTTAATAACAAGCAGTATAAGAATACCTTTCAATTATGTTAAACGTTGGTATCTCTATTAGTATAAACTGTGTTACGCACGCACGTTAGCCTCTCGATATTACTAACTCATGTTTTTTTTTTATGGAAAAAGGGGCAGACTAGCATATTTATTTTCAACATCAACGATTCATTTTAGACTACAATTGACCAGTTGTGTTTTGAAATAACTTGAGCATAATCTATACTATATAGAGATACAATAATACTTTATCATACTTAATTCGGAGTCCTACATATTTGGATAAGATGCAATAACTGTATTTCGTAAATTATATCATGTTTCATTAAACAAGATATAATTAACTGAAAGCATTAATAACATTTATAATGAACATGAACAGTAATAACCAGTTAGTGGTGGTGATGAATAATGTAGACACGTGTTAGCAAAATTATAGCGCGGAAGAAGTATTCAGATAAGACAGATCCCGTTCCGCCGCCAGGCAATGTCATCGTAGAATATTGTAGGCCACTGGTCAGACGGTTATGATATCCAAACTTACTTATAGTTACTGTACCTATTTAATATTTAACACCAGCTAAATAGTAAAGTTGGGACTCTGATTACAAAAAAAACAATTATAGTACCAAAATGTATTTTATTTGAGATAACATAAGATATATTAATGCTTTAAATTTAAGTTTAATTTTATAGTTAAGTGAATATAATTTTAAGCCTATACTACCTAACCTAAAAATATTAACTCTAAAACCATGCGTGCACTTTTGGAATTTGCAGTGACGCGACAAATAGGATTTAATATTTAAATAGAAAGATTATTTACAAACTGGTATCTTTTGAAATGCCCATCCCTGTTCTCAAACATATTTTTATCGCAAAAGTAACATTTAATCGGATTAGACAAGATGAAACGGATGGTAAAATAATAGCAGAAATATGGTCTGTATAAAATTAGAAGTTTTGTAAAATTATAAATTTGTAACAAAAATAACGAAATTCATATTCATCAAATAGAAAAATTCGATTTTTTTTTTGATAGATCATAGATTTTTAATGGCAGGAAGCAATCGAACACACGATCCTGCTGCCCATTGATTCTGCTAATACTTTTTTTTATAATGAATAAACTAGCGCTTGACCGCAATCCCACCTGATGTTAAGTGGAGACGCGGTCGAAAGATGG